>JAJHZJ010000077.1:270000-532500 GCA_023548195.1 Bettongia penicillata ogilbyi
ATTTCATGATTTACGGTGAAATATAGTGTTACAGTATTCAATTTCCATCTGAGAATCTCTCTGAAATTAAAAAATGATGGTAATGATAACTAAAATTGATATAGTACCTTAAACTGCAAAAAGTATTCTAAAATTTCAACTCATTTTGTCTTCAAGAGGTAAGACCTATTGTTCATTATCCCCATATTTTAGATGATGAAATTGATGAAAAGGTGAAGTAATGTGCCCAGTGTCACCCAGCTAGTAATTGTTAAAAATAGGATTTAAACCCAAAATTTCTGAATCTAAACAGCACTCCCTCCTGATAGACTGGCTCTAATAATCTAATGTAGTAATACTGTATTTCAATAAATAGAAGACAAACAAAAATCAAAAATAATCAATGAAGGAAATTATTTTTTAGAAAAAAAGTTCACATTTCTATGCAAAGAACAACAAAGAGAATAGCAAAGAGTTTTTTTCTTAATTCACTAAATGATCATAATTTTTACATCATCATAAAAACAGGGAAGAAAAAAGTCTCCCCCTACTAGATATGCTAACCTGAACACATCAAATTTTAATTTACAGCAACAGTCAAAATATAAATTGTGTGCCATATGCTTCATTCTATAATTTCATTCTGTAGTTACTGGTATGATAGATTAAGCCAATTCAAATAGCTGAGCCATATTTAAACTTGTGAAAGGACTACATGTTTCTGTGTGTAGAAAAAGATTCTTTATAGATATTATGTATCAGTTCTTGGAAGAAAGGAATACTACTTATGTTATCACTCAGAACTTTTTTGGTCCTGATTCATATTACTAAGAAATCATATTTGAACTGTGGAAAAAGGGTAGTGTAGTTGGGAAGCTGTTTGGAAAGTTATTTTCCTAAAGAAATACACGGCACATGCAACATGTTGTCTGCAAGAGATGAGTATGTGAAGAAATGAGAATAGAATGGATCCATGTTTCAACTAAATCTAATTAGGATAAAGGTGAGAAAGGAGCTCTGTAAAGTAAAAGTAAACAAAACATAAATGACCTTTATTATCTGCGTCTTTCAGGGACTAGAATACTTATCTTGTCACCTAGATAAATGGCTCAGTTGTGCACTTCCTTTACCCTATCTTAACTTGAGCTAGGTTAAAAGGACACACATCTTCCAATTATTCTGAGAAATCATGATATAAATGTGGTAAAGTAGACTTGGATCCGAAGACTTCCATACAAATCTTGGTTTTTGTAAGGTAACCTAAGGTATGCCACTGGGCCTCCTTTTTGGTCAGTTACCTCACTTTGAAAATGGAAATCAAAATAAAATTTATAACATCTTCCTCAGATGGTCGCCCAGACTAACATGTCATAGTACTTAATAAATGTAATAGTAATTAATTGACTGGTGAAAATGTACCAATAATTTAAAAATATTTTATTGTTGTTACGTTATTGCATAAAATTATTTCATTTCTTTCATTGCCTAGAATCTCTCTCTGTGTGGGCATTTGTGTTAAATTGTCTTATAATCATACTATAATATATGCTTACTTGATGCTTAACTTGATGGTTATTAAAACCTGCATTAACTAATGAATGAGTCAATTGCATAATTTATAGATTCCAAAGTGTAGCTTACTTTTATTTCTATTTTATATACATCCTGCCTAATGTTTTAAACTGTATATTGTAAGTGATGGGATTTATTTTGGTCACAGAATGTACTTTCTTTTTAATGTTTAGTACATGAGTCAAAAATACCTAATAAGTAAAATGCAGTTATATAAATTAATTCTACAAAATCACAGGAAAAATATCTATTACCTTTGAAAATACTACTTGTCATGAATATTGAAGACAGTCAACAATTATATTAAGTTGAGCTTTGAAGAAAGCCAGTGTTAAGCTGGCAAATATACCATGAAGTGAATTAGCAGTTGCTTTAGCTGAGGTCTCTTCCAATTCTCTTTCCACAAACTACCTCACAAGAGCTTCCATATACTGAAGCAAGGCATGTTTTGTTTTGTTTTTTTAATCTCTCTTAAAACTTCGTAATTTGTACAGTATGATGATGGCCATGAACTAAATTTGGGAAAAACAACTCCCTTTCTCCCAGATATCCTAACTGGGTGACATCAAATTTAAATTTTCAACAGTAGTCAAAACACTCTATGCCATATGCTTCATTCTATAATAGTGACATTCAAGTCTGAACAAACATATGTTGTTTTTGTGGACATAACTGTTTGGTCTTGAAGAAGAAAATGTGAAGTTCATAGTTATTGTTTCTCAGAGTGAGTGTGAAGATCAAATGAATTTGTATATATGCATGTGTATATATGTATATGTATTTCAAGGTTCATACTTTGCATTATATATAGTATGTGTGCATATTATATATATATATATATATATATATATATATATGAATCATCCTCACTGTCACCTTCATCATCATTTTTGTTCTCTAATTTTCATGTAGTTCAGATAGAAAAGATCCCTCAGGCAAGCCATCATCTGTTATATTCAATATTCTATGGACTGTTAGATAAAATGACTTTTAAATAATTGAGTAAGTATATTAGGATTTTAAGTTCGTCTTCTGTAGACTCACTGAGAACATCAGGATAAGTGCAGCAGCACAATGTACAACAGGAAACATACACGCCTTACCAAGTTCCACATGGTATTGATTTCTTCTTCAAGGTCTCTGTATTTTGTATAACTTGGAGTTCATGAGCATTTGGAATGGAAATAATTGCATTTTTAAATTGTTACTTAATTTTTATGGATCATTGTTATTTATATCTGATTGTGAATAGCAGCAGCAGCAGTTGCAATAGCAGCAGTAATAGTAGTAGTAGATGATAAGGACATGTAGTTTTAATCATTCAATCAATATACACTATTTAAACCAGTAAGAATTTTAAGGACTTGGGAACTGTGACTAATTTCTATGCTTACAGACATCTTAGATTTAGAGAGGTAAGGAGTTTTGAGGTCAACCAAGTCAAATATATTTTACAGAAAAGAAACTAAGGCTCAGGGTGTTCAGGTCACTTGTCTGAAATTAGTAGTGGAAATGCTAGAACTAAAACCCAAGTCCTCTGATTCCAGATACCTATTTCTGTTTGAGTTTTCTTTCTATGAATGGAACATAATAGTCACAAGTAATATAACACCTTGACATAATATACACCATGCATTTATTATTAAAGAATCACACACTTAGAAATAATATTCATTGAATTTTTATGTGTTCAGCAACATGCAGAAATCTTGCTTTCCTAGACTCCTATACAACTAATGTCTCTGGTCAAATCTTTGCTTGGAAATGTTCGTATCTGATACCCAGGTCAGAATCATTTTAAATTGTTTTATAGTATCATTTCGAATTACCTGTCATAGATTAAAGCAGAATACTTCAGTCCAATGTAAAATCAGGACTTAGATTTTTTAAGATCTTCTATTTCTATTTCTAAGACCTTAGGTTTTCATTGGACCTTCTAGAAAGAAGGTCCAAACTCAGGTCTATTTAGAAACTAATTGTCAGGACATAGTAATAGAAATAGGGAATTTGAGAATGAGACTATCTATCCTATTTCTTTACTTCTAGGTAAAACTGTAACTGAAAAACCTCAGAAAGTATTTACCTTTTCTTTACTAACTGCCAGAGAAATCCAGATTATAATAGTGTTTATGCTCAATATTCCTTTTTCTAATATCTACCAAAAATGTTCTTTTCCAATTTTTGATATTGTTTTCACATGATCTCGGAAACTATAATATCTAACCCAGGTGGATCACATAAAATCACTTCCGCCCAAGGTGCATACTATTAAGCACAAAGAAAACTTTCCCAAGACATTAACTTGGAGGCATTCCAGAATGCTTGTAAAAAATAGTTACAATCTCAGGTTAACTTGATCTTAGACAAATTTTTAGCTGGATCTATTAAAGTCATTGCTCAATTCAATTTCAAAACCTTTATTACAGGACTTATTTATTTGTTTTGTGTCAAGTACCTCTTTGGAAAACTGGTGAAACCTATGTACCCCTTCTCACAATTTCTTAATTAAACAATAAAACACATAACATTGCAAAGGAAGTTTGTAAGGGGCGCTCTGGACCCAGGCCCCCTGAGAGGGTAGGAGACGCCAGGAAGTCTGGACCTGCTGACGGGGCTCTGCCACGCTGGCACTGGGGAGGCTTCACTGAGCTGAGCCCCGCCCTCAGGGAGGAACTGGGGAGGAGCCTACCCGGAAGAGGAGGGCAAGGCACCGGGAACTGGGGAGGAGCCTAACCGGAAGAGGCGGGCAAGACACAGGAACTGGGGAGGAGCCTACCCGGAAGAGGAGGGCAAGGTACCGGGAACCGGGGAGGAGCCTACCCGGAAGAGGAGGGCAAGGCACCGGGAACCGGGGAGGAGCCTACCCGGAAGAGGCGGGCAAGACACAGGAACTGGGGAGGAGCCTACCCGGAAGAGGAGGGCAAGACACCGGGGACTGGGGAGGAGCCTACCCGGAAGAGGCGGGCAAGGCACCGGGGACTGGGGAGGAGCCTACCCGGAAGAGGAGGGCAAGGCACCGGGGACTGGGGAGGAGCCTACCTGGAAGAGGCGGGCAAGACACAGGAACTGGGGAGGAGCCTACCCGGAAGAGGAGGGTAAGGCACTAGGGAGTGGGGAGGAGCCTACCCGGAAGAGGCGGGCAAGGCACCAGGGAAGGGGAGGAGCCTACCCGGAAGAGGAGGGCAAGGCACTAGGGACTGGGGAGGAGCCTACCCGGAAGAGGAGGGCAAGGCACCAGGGACTGGGGAGGAGCCTACCCGGAAGAGGAGGGAAGGCACCAGGAACTGGGGAGGAGCCTACCGGGAAGAGGCGGGGACTGGGGAGGAGCCTACCCGGAAGAGGAGGGCAAGGCGCTGGGGACTGGGGAGGGGCCTACCCAGAAGAGGAGGGCAAGGCACCAGAGACTGGGGAGGAGCCTACCCGGAAGAGGAGGGCAAGGCACTAGGGATAAAAGGCACACCCAGGAAGGGCTCGGGGGAGTTCCTGACTGATCGTCCTGCAATAAAGCTCTGATCCACTACTCCGGTGTTCTGCCTGGTAATTCTCCCTTCGCACCCGAAGGGAGCCGGAGACGTCCGAAGACCCTGGGCAGGGTAAGTAGAGGCAGTAGTTGGGGCGGCCCCCGACAGAAGTTAATTATTTAAAGTACAGTTATCTACTTAAGAAACAAATTCATAGACCTCAGGCAAAGAAATTCTGGTTTATTGAGAACCTTGTAAATTCCAGTTCCTGTAGGACCAGAACAATGGAAATTATAACCACAAGACATAGTTCTGTCCTTCAAAAACCAATAATAAAGTAGATAACACATGAATGCAAACAATTATGAATAAACATAGAATATTAATGCATTTACAAACATAATTTTACTGCACAAATTATTTTTAATGTTTATGTTTTTAGATGTGCATAGGGTTATAAAAGTTTGAAAGAGGAGAAGATTGTTTCCAGGTAAGGAAAAGTTTCATAGGAAAGCTGACATCAAAACAAGTTTTTCAGTAATGAGAAAGATCCTCAAAAGTCAGAGATGGAAACCAGAATGAATAGTAAAGTTTGGGCACATGTAAGTCAGGATAAGATGATAGATTGAGCAAAGGTTCAATTGAGCAAAGGTAGAAAAATATTGGAAAGATAAATAATTCTTGGTGGTTTGCTGGAAAGATAGATCAGATCATTTGGAAGGCCTTGAATGCTAAGATTCTGAACATTACTTGGTACATAATGGAGTAGAATAGTATCCTGCTAGATTTACTCTTCCAAAATCCACTCACATTGGTGTGTTGAGTGTCAAGGAAGCAGCTAACATTCTTCACATTCTTCATTAAGGGTTATAGGGATAATCCTCAGCAGCTATTCCCCCCTCCAACTTAAACTGTTACTCATGAAGAAGTCTGATCTGATGTATTCCTCCATTCATCAACATTTGTCCAGTCAAAATTAGATTTCATTAATGGACATTTATCAAGCAGATATAGAAATAATAGTTTTGCTGTTTCTCTTTCAAGAAACCACCTCCAAACTAAAGGTACATGCTTCTCTTACATCCAAGGCGATGAAGTATGCTTAAACTTAGAAAGTGCCTGTGATTAAAGTGTAAAATCATAACTCCTGATTCCTGGAAGTTCTTTTCTTCTTATTTCATGGAGTTGTCTTGAAGGCAGTGTCTTATGAGTCATAATAAAGTGTGAGTTTTATAATAAAGATCATTGGTAAGGGAATGTGATAGTAGAGAGAGGGAGATGAAGTTTTCGTCAAGCAAAGGCAATGAAAACTTCAACCAGTCAAAAAATCGTTAAAGTTGAAAGGATATGGTAGCTAAATATATGTGTTTAAAGGGCATATTTTCAAAAACTTGAAATCCCCAGAGTAAGCTTTGACTCCCAAAAGGAAGAAATTAGAAATAGGTCCATTTTTTTATATCAGAAATGGGTTGCATATTCATAATTAGACCTCTGGTTTCATGGAGCTAGATGATTCAGTGGATAGACTTTTGGGGTTGGAATCAGGAAGACTCATCTTCCGGAATTCAAATCTGTCCTCAGACACTTATTCTGGCAAGTCAATTAATCCTGTTTGCCTCAGTTTCCTCACCTGTATAATGACCTGAATAAGGAAATATCAATCTTCACCAAGAAAATAACAAAACAGCTAAAATTGGAAGAAAAGCAGGATAATTGGAAAAATGTTTACAGGAAGATGTCAGAGTGAGAGCAATGACTCACCTAAGCTCTTCGACAAACTCCTTCGGAAACCTCAGAAAGGAGAATCTGGCCAAATTTTGGAGGTGGGAAATCCAGTGGGACACAGACTATGGTGGATTTGGAGCCCAGGACAGACTGGAAGGTCCAGGTGAAGGATCTATTCTGGGGGGTGAGCCCACAGAGCACATCCAGCACAGCGGAGTGGAAGGGAAACCTAAGAGTAGCAGGTGGAACTGGCAGAGCAGCAAAGCTAAAGGAGTGGTGGCTGCTGAGTGCCAGATATCAGCACAGCAGCTCCTGAGACTTTCAGCCCACACATTAAACATTGGTAAGTCACCCACTTGAACTTCCAGAAGCCAGGATGGCAGAGTGATCAGTAAGTGCTCTCTCCTCTCCCCTTGATGACCATCAAAGAACCATAAAATATTTCCCCAGAAAAACCCTGGATCAGCGGAAACAGCAGAGGGGACAGATAGTCTCATAACACCTGAGGCTAGGAAAATAACTAAGGGGGATTCCTCCTACTGTGGCGGAGGCAAACTGGAAGGACAGAGGACCCAGGACAAAGAAAACTTGCCCTAGGACCCAGGCAAGCCTCAGCGTCAGGAGAGGAGCCCCAGGAGGGGTGGGAACTCAGACTAGCATCTAGGTGGGTCTCACCACTCCAGGGGAAATGGGAAAACAATAGGGCACCTGGGATCACCATCCCCTAAGCTTGCCTTTGCCTCAGTTCAGCTGAGATCTCCCATGACCAGACCACTCCTTCCCCACACTTAACAAGCTAACCCCAGGACTGATCTGGAAAACACAAAACAAAAACCTGCTCTTAGTTTTTTCCCAGTCAGCTCAGCACCAAGTTCTGCAGCTTCCAACTGAAAGAACCAGAAGCCACAACACACAATCACCATCATGAATAAAAAAAAGCAAAATAAGCAGAAAAACCATAGAATCTTTCTATGGGGATAAGGACCAAAACACAAAATACCAAAGAGGTCTGTACTGAGACTGTACTTCCATCTGAAACTTCAGAAGGGATTATGAACCGCTTACATGCTCTCCTGGAACAGCTGAAGAAGGAAATAGAAGAAAAACTGGCCAATAATTTTAAAATTATAAAAGATGAATTCACTGATGAGAACATCTCTTTGAAAAGGAAAATTGAATAAATGGAAAAAGAAGTACAAAAATTAATTGGAGAATATAATTCCTTAAAAGGAAAAATTGGACAGATGGAAAAGGACATGCAAAAGTTAACTGAAGAAAAATGTTTACAGGATAATTCTCTTATAAAGATTGCATTTCTTGAACATATAGGGACTTGAGAAAATTAACAAAAAATAAGAGCCATTCAACAATTAATAAATTGTCAAATGAAATGAACAGTTTATGGAAAAAATCAAAATTATCAATAATCACATGAAAAAGTTCTCTAAATCACTGATAATTAGAAAAATGTAAAATAAAGAAATCTTCTCATCCCCATCAGATTGGGAAGATTACAGAAAAGGAAAAGGACATAAGCTAGAGGAAATGTGGGGAAATGGATACATTAATGTATTATGAGGGGAGCTGTGAACAAGCCAAACTGTTCTGAAGAACAATTTGCAATTATGCCCAAAATAGACCATAAAACCATGAAAACCTAACACCCTTTGACTCATAAATGTTACTGCTAGGACATTCCAAAGATATTAAAAGAAAAGTAATGATGAATACAAAAATATTTATATCAACTTGTTTGTGAGAGTAAAAAAAATTGAAAACTGTTGGGATGATCAACAATTGGGAATGGCTGAACAAGTTATGGTATATTATTGTAACTGAATACTATTGTGTTATAAGAAATTATGAAAGGGATGATTTCAGAAAAACCTGAGAGAGTTATATGAACTGATGCAAAATGAAGTGAGCAGAATCAGGAGAATAATGAACATAGTAACAATAATATTACAATGATGTACAACAATGAAATACTTTGCAAATCTGATCAATATACTTATCCTCAACAATTCCAAAGGACTTATGAAGAAAAGTGCTGTCCATTTCCAGAGAGAGATCTAGTGAATTTTGAATTCAAATTGAACTTTATGCTTCTCTTTATTTTTCTGCCCTTTCCTTCCTAACATAACTAATGTGGAAATATGATTTGCATGACTTCGTTATGTATAATGAATATTGTACTTCTTGCCTTCTTAATGGATAGGGGAGGAGGCAGAGAAAAAGAGAAAATTTTGAACTGAAAATAAAAATCCAAGTATTAAAAAAAATTGATCTTTTTACCAGAAATACTTTCAGGTTCTCTTTTTCATTAATGATACACTTTTTCCTTATATGATTATATTCAGGTTTGTTGGCTGAGTTATTCTTGGCCGTAAATATGTACATTTTGACTTCTGGAGTGTTATATTCCAAACTTTCATTCCTCTTGAGTGGTGACTGCTAAATCGTGTGTGATCCTAACAGTGGCTTCTTGTTATTGAATTTTTATTTTCTGACTTCTTGTAGTATTTTTTCTTTGACCTCTGAGCTCTGGATTCTGGCTGTGATTCCTAGAATTTTTCATTTTGGGGTTTCTTTCATATATTGTTCAGAAGATTCTTTCTATTTCACTTTTTCTGCTGGTTCTAAGAGATCTGAATAGTTCTAGTTTAAGATTTCTTGGAATAGGATGTCTAGGCTTCTTTTTTTGGTTATGGCTTTTAGATTGTACAATGATTCTTTTTTTTTTCCCTCAATCTATTTTCCAGGTCAATTTGTTTTTGCTATGAGATACCTTACATTTTCTTCCACTTTTTCAGTCCTTTAACTTTGGTTTAGTGTTTCTTGATTTCTCATGATGTCATTGGCTTCTACTTGTTCTATTCCAATTGTTAGGTTGTTTGTAAGTTTGGTAACATTTGTATGTCTTATGATAAACTAAGCTGCTAATACCCTCTCCTGCTCTTTTTTCCATTTCCTATCCATTTTTTAACTTGTAGTGCTCTCATTTCACTTATTTTTTTTAAATTAAACTTTTTTTTAAATCTTGATTTATCTCTTCTATGAATTCTACTTGACTGTGTGTCCAAGTTGTGCTTTTCATTGAAATTTTGTCTGTAGAACTTTTTGGATCATTCTCTTTTTCTGAGTTTGTGTTTTAAGCATTCCTGCCATGACCATATTTTTATAATGAGATTTATTTTTCTTTTATGCAACTGTTCTACCCTACTTTCTGACTTTGGACTGGATATTAGGACTAGGCTGTGTACTTCTCTTGAGAAAACAAGGGTTGATTCTGCTACTTCCTTTGAATATTGAGTGTAATGCTATCCCATGCTCTCAGGGACAGGCTGAGATCTTCAAGTTGACTGTTTCCATAGTGGTCTGATCCTGAATAAAGTATGATCACTATCCTCTTAGCCTGAGTTCTACAAGCTCCAGATCTGTGTTCAAGTTCTGAGCAAGAGGATTGAGGCTGTGGAACAATTTGAGGATGAGACTCATAATATAGATCACTATGACATCATGCAAGGCTTGAGAATAGATACCAATGGAAAGTTCTGTCACTCACTACCCAGAAACTGCTGGATACACTATCTACCAAGTGAAAAGTTTTGCTGATTTGGAGTGACAGAATTGTAAGTTTCTATTTTTTCTGTGATTTCTATCCTTATGATACTGTAGGCTTCAGACTGGGATTGAAGTTGGAACTGAGATCCCAATCTTCATCTTATGTGCCAGCTGCAGAGTTGCTCCTAGTTTCCAAGCCTGATGTTTTCTCAGTACACAGACTCTGACCCACAAGTACTTCTCACTGTAGTATACTACCCCTTGGTGCAGTTTCTGTCCTCATTTTACCATACATTTGTGACCTGGAACTGGGTAGTGAGTGATGACAGAGCTTCTAATTAGTACCTGTTCTCAAACCCTGAATAAGATATGACACTCTTCTATGAGTCTCTACCCTATCTTGTTCAGCCCTCCCTCACTCAAAACAAAGTCAAGTGCAAGTCATGTCATCATTTCTCTATTGGCATGGTCTTCTTCAGCAAAGAAGGACACACACACACACACACACACACACACACACACACACACACACACACACACACACACACACACACACACACACACACACACCCCTTATCTTGCCCCACAGCATCAGTTTCTTTTCAGTCTCTGAGTATTAGAGTACTCTATGGAATGTATTACTGGCCAGACTCTGATGCCCATTTTCATAGACTTCTCTGTCTCCTTATGTTAACTTTAATTGGTCAAATAACTCAATACTACTTTTTCCCTTGGATTTGCTAATCAGGATTCAGTCTGCTACATTTCCTAGATCGTTTTGGTGAATCTTTATTCAGGGAGCTCACTGTACTTCTTCCTGCTATTCTACTGCCCTTGGCTTTGTCCTTAAGGAGATCAATTTCAGTAGATACAAGTTATAACTACAGTGGAGATCTAAAATTCAACCATGGCAGCAATTTCACTTAAAGATATCAATTAAAAGTAGATTATTTTCAAAGGAAAATAAGTGGAAAATGAAATTTTTGAAGGAATAAGGGCCTGATCCTGGGAGTATACTCATTCAGTGAGCCTGATTCTGGAAGTAGCTAATAATGTTAAATGAAGGTGGCTTGCTGTCCAAGTCATAGGATATACAACTATTTAGTAAGTATTTTCTATCCACCTACTCTGGTTTTTTTTTTTTTACTTTATTCCGAAATAAATAAAACAAGTTCTATAACATAGTAGAAGAGGTAAAAGTGATTGTATGTGAAACTGTGAATTTATTATGTACAACTTGTTATTCCTTTTAAATATATAATATAATTATCATGTATATATTTTTTTCTTTTTTATTCCCACCCCCCTTATCCTAGGAAAGATACCCTTAGGTATACACACACACACACACACACACACACACACACACACACACAGACGCACCACACACACACACACACACACACACACACAAAACCATTATGTACATTACTTCCATTGTTAGTCTTTCCCCTGTATACAAATAATGTCTTCATATGCTCTTTGTAGTTTATTTGGGTATTTATAATAGTCAAAAATGATTTAGTAGAAGTTGTTCTTAAAGCAATATTATTAGTTGTATATAATGTTATCTTTATTCTGCTAATTTTTCTCTTCATTATTCCTTGTAAGGCTATGCTTTTCTAAGATCTCTGAGCTCACCATTTTTTATAGTACAGAAGTATTCCATCACAAATATATACTTGCTTAGCCATTTGCCACTTGACAGACATCCTCACAATTTCCAGTTCTTTGCCACTAAAGAGAGATTCTGTATTTTACAGCATATAGGTGTTTTTCCTTTTTCCCTAAACATGTTAAGAAACAGACCTAGTAATGATATTGCTGGTTAAAGGGTATAGGCAGTTTAATAACTCTTTGAGAACAATTTCACACTGTTCTCCAAAATGATTGGATCCATTCATAGTGCCACCAAAAGTGAATTAGTGTCCCAATTTTTCCAAATCCCATCCAAACTTTGTCACTTTCCCCTCTGATCATTTTAGCCAATCTGATAGGTGTAAAATGATATCTCAAGGTTCCTTTCATTTGCATTTCTGCAGTCATTGATGATATAGAGCATTTTTTTATATCACTATAAATTGTTTGGATTTCCCAATTGAAAAACTGCCTAATCACATCCTTTGACCATTGACCAATTGAGAAATGTCTCATATTCTTATAGATTTTAAAAACTTCTTTATATATTTGAGATATGAGATCTTTATCTGAAAATCTGTTTATGAATTTCCCCCCAAATTTCTGTTTTCCTTCTCATCTTGGCTACATTTGTTTTATTTGTACAAAACCTTTTTAATGTAATGTAATAAATATTATCCATGTTATATCTCTCATTGTTTTCTATCACTCCTTTATTCATATATTTTGCACTTATCTATAAGTTTTATAGATAATATATTCCTAGTTCTTCAGTTTTTTTGTAATAGCTTTCTTTACATCAGGTATCCATTTTTTATATTTTGTATCCATTTTTATCTTATCTTGGTAAATGGAGTAAGATATTCATTCAAATAATTAATTATTTAATTATCATGATTATTTAATTGATTTAATTGATGATTTAAATATTTAATTAATTAAAAAGCAAATTAAATTGCTTTTTGCTTGAGTGCTGGGTTAGACATGAGTGTAAATACATAAGTCCAGGGACCTGCAATCTGTTTTTATCTGGTGATCATCAAGGTAATCACTACTATAAACCACCAAGAAAGAAAAGAGTTATCTCCAGTGTTGGAATCATGCTTTCCTCAGCTTGGCCCAAATGTGCATGAGAATACATTGTATCTCTTCTTTGTCTCTTTATGTTTATTCTACCATCCTCTTAGGTAAAACAATATTAGAAACATTTGTGAGGTAGTAAATGTCAAAAAGTCATAAGAAAGAACCATCAGAGGACCAGGAATTGCATGCTATGGAACATTTTTCCCGCAGCTGAATCTAGAGCAAATTTTGGGATCCAACCCAGCAGTGAATAGATCTTGCAGTATTCTGTTGTTTGTTGCAAGGGAGAGCAACTTTGTCCATTAGCTGTATAATGCTTGGAAGTGAATTTTGTGAGAGGAAATACTTTACAGTAACACCTTAAAGTTTGTGCCCATGCTGCCCATTGGCCAAGATGATAGAAAGGTTCATGTGCCACAGTTTGGAAAGCTGCTATACTACTGTTCTTCCAATATTTTTTCCAGTTAATATGCCTTTGTAAAATATAATTAACGTTAACTGCTTAAATCACACTAAGGAGTTACTACCATTGATGATACTGAAAACATATATAACTGTCTTTGAGTGATTGATATTGAGGAGAATAAAACAGAATTGTTCCTTAAGTCAGTAGCATTAAAAGAACCCTATTGTACCTTAAGCATACCACTTGAACTCTAGAGGAGGGATATAGTCAGCTTTGGGAGACTCAACCTGCAGTACACAGAAGGATTGGGATAGTCCAGAGCCTATATGACTTAAATGTCATATGGTGTTATGACAGAGTAGTGAGTATTAAAAAAAATAAATAAATCCCTGAAAGACAACAGAGCTCTAATAAACACAAGAACTACTCGTCTTGGGAGAATCAGAATCACAGAAGGTGAGAGGTGAAAGAGGCCAACAGCAGCTTTCTAGTCCGATTTACACTTGAAAAGGAAGTCATATATAGCTGAGAAGTGATCGTCCATCCTCTGCCTTCATTACGTAATTATGCCCACTCTACTTAGTGATGACTCAAACTTTTAGAATGTGTGTGTGTGTGTGTGTGTGTGTGTGTGTGTGTGTGTAAATCTTGTCCCAACATCTCTTCTTTCTGTTGTGCCTCACATAAATAAACCTCCATTTCTGAAGCAATGTTGAATGGAAGTGCTTTTTGTTATGGATCCTTCTAGCTCCTACCATTATTAATATTTACTCTCAAAGCCAACTAATTGTATTTCTGGTTTTATATACCATCCACCACTGTGCGTGCTAGCTTCCCCTGGAAAGTTATACATTCTCTCTCTTGGCAATGGACAACAGTCAAAGAAGGTGGTCTCTAAATCTGCAAATTCCTTACAAATGAAATTCATCATATTGTCTCCTGTCAGAAAAAAATACAGAACCTTGACTTTAATGTAAGAATGTTCTAGAGTGACATCCTTTCAATTCATTTTACAATGATATCTACTTTCTATTTCTATTTCCTCTCTTTTCTTTATTTTAATTGTTTTAATCCTGTTCTGCAAAAATCTGCATTCCCATTGAGACATGAAAGAAACTATTATAACATTATGCTTCAGCTATGGACAAGATGCCTCTCCCTTCTCTTCTGCTTATTGTTGGGTAACTACCCATTTGTTGTTTCCCACCATAAAAGAGTTATTTTATTTACTTAAAGTGAGTCAAAACTTTGTCCCAGTAATATTAGTTGAACTCTTCCACTTTTGCTTCTCATGATTTGTTAGGTTCTCCTTAAGCACATTTGTCACAAGAGCACATTTGTCTCTTTATGATTTTCTTTGTTCTTTGTTTTATCACTCAATTTCATCTCCTTTAAAATAGGAATAGGGGGCAGAGCCAAGATGGCAGAGTAGAAAGACACACATAATCTAGCTCTTCACCCACAGTACATAAAATACCTGCAAAGAAAGACGCTCAATAAATTCTAGAGCAGAAGTAATAAAATAATAAAACAATATAGTGGAGAAGATTTCCAGCCTAGGGTGACCTAGAAGGCCTATAGGAAAGATCTGTCACACCAGCTTCAGAGCCATGTCTAGCCCAGCCTTGGGGCTGAGAGGAACAGGTCTCAGGGGCCCAATCCCCAGCAGCAGCAGCAGCAGCAGCAGCAGCAGAGGTTCGCAGATCCCTCAACCCACAGGCACCAAAGGCAGTTTCAAAGGTCAGTGAGAGGGCTTTTCCAACTTGGCAAGAAGGAAGCAGGGCTCTCCCCTAGCCCCAGACCCAGGCAGCAGCAGCAGAGGCAGCAGCAGCTGGTGTCCATTGTTCCATTGTTGCAGAGCTCAGCTTAAAGCCCCTGAGGGACTTCAGCAGTTGATTTGAATCTCAGCCTCGAACCTGGCCAGGAGTAATCTCCTCTCCCTTGATTGTGCCAGCTTGGAGGAATTGAGATCTTACAGGTCCCCAGAGTGTACCATACTCTTGATGAAGGACTCAAAAATCAAGTAACTGGTTGGGAAAATGCCCAAAAAAGGGGAAAAATTAAGACTATAAAAGGTTACATTCTTGGAGAACAAGTATTCTTTCCCATCCTTTTTGATGAGGAAGAACAATGTTTGCCATCAGGGGAAGACATAAAAGTCAAGGCTTCTGCATCCAAAACCTCCAGAATAACTATGCAATGGTCCCAAGCCATTGAAGAGCTCAAAAAGGATTTTGAAAATCAAGTAAGAGAGGTGGAGGAAAAAATGGGAAGAGAAATGAGAGAGATGTAAGAAAATCATGAAAAGTGAGTCAACAGCTTGCTAAAGGAGACCCAAAATAAAGCTGAAGAAAATAACACTTTAAAAAAAATAGGAATAGTTTGTAAACATAAGAAAGTTGATTTCTGCCAGTTAGTGTTTTGACTGATAGTTATCCTTATTTAACTTATATTTCTATTGTTTCTTCTTGTTATTCAGTCATTTTAGAGGCTTCATGATGTCACTTTATTTTTGTTCTTGATTTGGCAAAGGTACTAGAGTGATTTTGTCATTTCTTTCTCTAGCTCATTTTACAGATGAGGAAACTGAGGCAAATAGGGTTAAATGACTTGCTTAGGTTCACTTAGCTAGTGTCTAGGCAAAATTTGAACTGAGGTCTTCCTGACTCTAGTCCCAGTCTTCTATCCACTGTACTTACTGCCCAATTACTATTGTTTAGCATTTTCAATTTATAGTCAGCTCATTTCTCTCTCTGTTTTGACAAAAACACTTTAATTTTTCTCCTTTGTTAAAGATCTACTTTTTTCATTAATTAATAGACTAAGCTTTGCAGGACATGTTATGTGGAGATGTAACTTGAAATCCTTTGTTTTGAGGAGCACACCAAATTGTTCTCTTATTTATCTTGTGCTTATCAAAAAATCCTAGGTTATTCAAATAGCTAGTCCCCAGTATTCAATTTTTTTTCACCTATTTACTTTCAAAGTTTATGACTTATTATTTCATTTTCTTCATTTAACTCACTATAGCCCTTGGAGTTTCAATCATGGTTTTTTGGCTAGTTTCTATTAGCTTTCAGTACATTAGATTCATCAGTGTTTTACTCTCTTTATTTTAAAGTTTCACTCCATTTTTGTGCATAATTTACCACAGTATGACACTGTCTTTAAAAAAAATTCATTCTTGAGTAACTGATAATTAAGTTATATCCATGTGTCCTATTTTGAATTATTCCCTTGGTCATATGCAGAATTCATGTGTTCTTTTAAAGTTATTATTGCCTTTTACTTTTCTCATTTTCCTCAGTTCCCTTTATGTATGTAAAAATTGATAGGGAGGGTGTTCTAAATATATATTATTTTCTCTTTCAGGGATTCTTTTCCTTCAGTGATAGTCTATCAGCTAAACTCTCTATTTGTGGGTATATGTATTTAATTCTGCATTAAGACATCTTGCTTCTGTAGCAGAAGCACCCTGATACATCCAGGATGACCTGCTAGCACAGGTTCTTAGATCTGCTTTTCTAAAAGGAAAGCAACTTTTGAAGGGTCAACAAACTTCTATAATCACATATACCAACAGAGAAAATGCAAGCAGAGAAATAAAGACTAGTAGACAGGGCTTCTAATTTTTTGATCATAAACAATACATACATCACAGACCAACAGACAAATTTAGCTGTCTGACCATTACATACATACATAGTTACCAGAGATAGAACCACTAACATCTGTATTTTCAAAGCCATGGTGAGGAGGAGCTCATCTAGCACAGGAACATTCTTCCAAAGAGTAAGTCCCTACAGGGGCCACTCCCCTGAGTACCTTGTAGAGACACCTATTCACTGAATGGGCATTACCTCACTTTTAAGTGAATACTTGAAAATGCCTTATCCTAAAAGGTTAAGGTGTCCCATTGCATTCTGAGCCGTCTCCAGTCATTCTGATGAATATCTGATCACTGGGTTCAGATGGCTCTGGAGGAAAAGTGAGGTCAGTGACCTTGCACAGCCCACTCTCACTGAAAACAAAGTCAAGTGCCAGTCATGTCATCATTTTTTCTGATGGCATGGTCCTCTCTGAAAATGAAGGACCAACATAACAACAAGTCTGTAAAGTCAAACCTCCCCTCATAACAGAGAACATATGTGTGTGTGTGTGTGTGTATTTTTTTTCCAGAGTTGAAGGCCATGACGCTTGTGACCCAGTGCCTCATTGACAATTAACAAAAGGTGCGGACTTTCCTACAAATCAAGCCTCCCCTAATCAAAATTCCCTTAATGGGATCCACCTGAGCCCTGTTCCTGGGTGGGGAAGATATTGGCCTTCGACAAAACAAGCCTGCCATAATCAAGCAACTCTCATTAACATCATAGTTTCTTTTCTAATTATGTTCTTAATGTGAACCCCTTAGTTCCTAGGATATTGCTCAGAGAATGTTACCATAAGGGATGCCAAACTTTGAAATTAGAGAATAGATTGTGTTCCAGAGAATATCAATTTGGTGATATCTTTTTTGAACCTGGATTTTCAGGAATTATGCATTTTTTTTCTTTTAATTTTATTTATTTAATTTTTTATATTCATTTTCACAAATTTTTGGGTTCCAAATTTTCTCCCCTTTTATCCCCTCCCCCACCCCAATACCCCAAGCAATCTAATTTTCCCTATCTCCAATCTGCCCTCTCTTCTGTCATCCCTCCCTTCCCTTGTCTCCATCTTCTCTTTTCTCCTGTAGGGCCAGATGACTTTCTATTCCTCATTAACTGTATGTCTTCTTTCCTAGTTGCAACAACAATACTAAACAGTTGTTCCTAAAACTTTGAGTTCCAAATTCTCCCCATCCCTCCCTCCCCACCCATTCCCTTTGGGACGGCAGGCAATTCAATATAGGCCATATCTGTGTAGTTTTGCAAATGACCTTCCTGATAGTCGTGTTGTGTAAGACTAACTGGATTACCATCCCTCCTAACCTGCCCCTAATTGTTTCTCTTCTGTCTCTTGATCCTGTCCCTCCCCAAGTGTTGACTTCAAATTGCTCCCTCCTCCCTTTGCCCTCCCCTCCATCATCCCCCCCCCTTGCAATATCTCCTTCTCCCCCACTTTCTTATACTGTAAGATAGGTTTTCATACCAAAATGAGTGTGCATTTCACTCCTTCGTTTAGTCAAATGTGATGAGGGTAAACTTCTTGGTTTTTTTTTTTTCTCAGCTCTCCTCTTTTTCCCTCCACTAAGAAAAACTCTTACCTGCCTCTTAAATGACATATAGTTACCCCCTTCCCTTTCCCTCTCTTTCCTCCACCTACATTTCTCTCTCACCATTTACCTTAGTTTCTTTTAAGGTATGGTCCCATCCTGTTCAGTTCAATCTGTGCTCTCTATCTCTGTATGTGTGTGCATATGTGTATGTGTGTGCATGCGTGTACATGTGTGTGTGTGGTCCCACCAACTACCCAGATACTGAAAAGTTTTAAGAGTTAGAAATATTGTCTTTCCCTGTATGAATGTAAACAGTTCACTTCTGGTAAGTCCCTTAAGACTTCTCTTTGCTGTTTGCTTTTTCATGCTTCTTCTCATTCTTGTGTTTGAAAGTGAAATTTTCTTTTCAGCTCTGGTCTTTTCATTAAGAATGATTGAAAGTCCTCTGTTTCATTGAAAGACCATATTTTCCCCTGAAGTATTATACTCAGTTTAGCTGGGTAGGTGATTCTTGGTTTGAGTCCTAGTTCCTTTGCCTTCTGGATTATCCTATTCCACGCCCTTCTATCCCTTAATATAGAAGCTGCTAGATCTTGGGTTATCCTGATTGTGTTTCCACAGTACTGGAATTGTTTCTTTCTAGCTGCTTGCAAGATTTTTTCCTTGAGCTGGGAGTTCTGGAATTTGGCCACAATGTTCCTAGGAGTTTCTCTTTTTGGATCTCTTTCAGGTGGTGATCGATGGATTCTTTCAGTACTTATTTTGCCCTCTGGTTCTAGAATGTCAGGGCAGTTTTCCTTGATAATTTCATGGAAGATGATGTCTAGGCTCGTTTTTTGATCATGAGTTTCAGGTAGTCCCATAATTTTTAAATTGTCTCTCCTGGATCTATTTTCCAGGTCAGTTGTTTTTCCCATGAGATATTTCACATTCTATTCCATTTTTTCGTTCTTTTGGTTTTGTTTGGTGAATTCTTGGTTTCTCATAAAGTCATTACACTCCATCTGTTCCATTCTAATTTTGAGAGAACTATTAAATTCAGTGAGCTTTTGAGCCTCTTTTTCCATTTGGCTCATTCTGCTTTTGAAAGCATTCTTCTCCTCATTGGCTTTTTGAACCTCCTTTGCCAATTGAGTGAGCCTATTTTTCAAGGTGTTAATTTCCTCAGCATTTTTTTGGGTCTCCTTTACCAAGGTATTGACCCGTTTTTCATACTTTTCTTGCATCTCTGACATTGCTCTTCCCAGTTTTTCCTCCACCTGTCTAACTTGCTTTTCAAAATCCTTTTTGAGCTCTTCCAGGGCCTGAGCCCACCTGACACCCCCTGGGGTGTCTGGGGTACTGAGGCCCCGCCCTCCACGTCTTTCCCTGATGGCAAGGATACGTCCTCGTCATCAGATCCGAAGGTCGGGATCATTTGCATTTGTTGGAAAAAACTCTCTAAAGTCTTATTTTTCTTCCCTTTTCTAGGCATTTTCCCAGCCAGTTACTTGACTTCTGAGATTCCTTTCCACCCCCGTCTGGATCCGCCCAGCTAGTGCTTGGCCTCTGAGATTTAAATGGGCTTTCCTCCTGCTGGCTGTCAATCAGTGAGCTTTAGTTCAGGTGCTGGGGTGGGGGCAGGGCCGCCTCCCAGGCTCAGATCCCTCAGGGGCTTTATGTAGAGACTTTCAGGAATGGAGCGGGTGGGGGCGGGGGGGCCCCCCCGCCTCCCAAGCTCAGTTCCCTTAGGGGCTTTAAGCAGAAGCCTTCAGTAATAGAGTGGGATGGGCACAGGGCTGTCTCCCAGGCTCAGCTCCCTCAGGTTTTATGCAGGAATCTTCCGTAGTGAAGATCCTGCCTGCTGCTGGGGGATTCCTGAGTCCCAGGCCGCTGCTGCCTCAGCCGCCGCCCACACCTCTGCCTCCGCCGCTTCCTGCCCCCGTCTCTGCCACCACTGCTTCCTCCCGAGGGGGCCCAAGTCACAGAGATGCCCTGCTCCCCCTCTCCTCCAGCCCAGCCTTCTCTCTCACTGACCTGTAGCTTCTGTGGGCGGAGGGACTTTCCCGGCTGCCGGAGCTTCCGTCTCTGAAGCCTGCTCGAGGAATTATGCATTTTTGTGGACATCTGCAGCCTTGGTCAGAGTTTCTATCTATAGTATCTTTTTCTCCAGCTCCTTGTGATGACAATCAAATTAGGATCTTTTGCTGTTTTTGTTTTACTAAAAGTGCCTCTGATTGAATAATGTCATTAAAGAAGATCTTTCCCACCTCTTGATGGGCCTGCCCATTGTGAGAAGTTTGATTAGGGGAGTTGTTTTGTAAGAAGGTCCCAAGAACTTTTAATTTTTTTCTATTGAGTCAGTGGGTCAGGGGGTTATGCCCTCTGGCTCTAAAAAGGATATAAATACTTTGAGGGTGAAGTTTTACTTTGGAGCTTAGTTTTTGTAAGAAGGTTTGAGTATCAGACAAGGACTCTGGGAATCTGCTTTAAGAAGCCCCCTAGCTTTGAAAACCCAGATGTCAGTGTTTCCCTCTCTGTAACTACTGTCAGACAGTTGTACCTGTCTGTTACATCATGGTCAGGCAGAGGAAGTCACATCTGTTGATTACTTCAGGGCTTACTGACTGGAAGTGTTTTTTTTTGTTGTTGTTGTTGTTGTTTTTTTTATCAGATGAGGACTCTGGCAAGATGCTAAAGGAGCCCTCTGGCTTTGAAAACCCAGATGTCAGTGCTTCCCTCTCTGGTAACTATGCTAAATTCAGACAGAGGGAGTCATGTCTGTTGATATTTTTATTTCTCTGTATTTTCTTTGAAATTCAGGATGTTGACTCCCCTGAACTAACTGAATGATATATATACTTGGTTAATGAAGTGATACATGTGTTTGAATAAAGTGCTTGTTAACCCCGTGAAAGTTGCTTTCCTTTTATGAATGCAGATCCAAAAAACTGTGAGAGCAGGTCCCCTGTGTATGTTGGGGTACATAATGATACACTTCTTCACTCTTCCTCCTTATTTTGCAGTAACTCTTCCTAGCATTCTATATTCTAAGAATCTGCTTTAGTAATACATGAGCTAGATTGGATCCTTAAGAATGGAGGTTGGAAGCAGTCTGTCTCTTGTTAGCTTGAGATGAATTTATGTCAGAAACTTCACCTTATCTCTTTCTGCCCTCAGGGGAAAGTTTAAATATTACTCCAGGGCCTATAGAGGATAATAGTAATTTATATGCATTTAACAATGAAGTTGTGTTCTTTAAATTCTTTTTTTTTTGATTTATTTATTTATTTTTTAGGATTTATTTATTTAACTTTTAACATACATTTTCAAAAAATTTTGGGTTCCAAATTTTCTCTCCATTTTTCCCCTCCCTTTCCACAAAACGCTGAGCATTCTAATTGCCCTTATCACCCATCTGCCCTCTCTTCTAACATCCCACCCTTCCCTTGTTCCCATCTTCTCTTTTGTCCTGTAGGGCCAGATAACTTTCTGTACCCCATTACCTATGTTTCTTATTTCCTAGTGGTAAGACCAATACTCAACAGTTGTTCCTAAAACTTTGACTTCCAACTTCTCTTCATCCCTCCCTATGCACCCATTTCCTTCGGGAAGCAAGCAATTCAATATAGGCCATATCTGTGTAGTTTTCCAAATGATTTCCATAAGAGTCATGTTGTGTAAGACTAATTGTATTTCCCTCCATCCTGTCCTGCCCCCCCATTGCTTCTACTCTCTCTTTGGTTCCTGTCCCTGCCCATGAATGTTGACTTCAAATTGCCCCTTCTTCCCACTGGCCTTCCTTCCATCATCCTCCCTCCATCCTGCTTATCCCCTTCTCCCCCACTTTCCTGTATTTTAAGATAGGTTTTCATACCACAATGAGTGTGCATTTTATTCCATCCTTTAGTCAAAAGTGATGAGAGTAAGCTTCATGTTTTTCTCTCACCTCCCCTCTTTTTCCCTCCACTGAAGGGTCTTTTGTTTGCCTCTTTTATGAGAGAGAATTTTCCCCATTCCATTTCTCCTTTTCTCTTCCCAATATATTTCTTCCTTACCCCTTAATTTCATTTTTTAAAATATGATTCCATCCTATTCAATTCACTCTGTGCTCTCTGTCTGTGTGTGTGTCTCTGTGGGTGTGTGTGTGTGTGTGTGTGTAATCCCACCAACAACCCAGATACTGAAAAGTTTCAAGAGTTACAAATATTGTCTTTCCATGTAGGAATGTAAACAGTTCAACTTTAGTAAGTCCCTTATGACTTCTCTTTGCTGTTTACCTTTTCATGCTTCTCTTGATTCTTGTGTTTGAAGGTCAAATTTTCTTTTCAGCTCTGGTCGTTTCATCAAGAATGCTTGAAAGTCTTCGATTTCACTGAAACACCATTTTTTCCCCTGAAGTATTATACTCAGTTTTGCTGGGTAGATGATTCTTAGTTTTAGTCCTAGTTGCTTTGACTTCTGGAATATCATATTCCATGCCCTTCTATCCATTAATGTAGAAGCTGCTAGATCTTGTGTTATCCTGATTGTATTGCCACAATACTTGAATTGTTTCTTTCTAGCTGCTTGCAAGATTTTCTCCTTGACCAGGGAACTCTGGAATTTGGCCACAATGTTCCTAGGAGTTTCTCTTTTTGGATCTCTTTCAGGAGGTGGTCAGAAGATCCTTTCAATATTTATTTTGCCCTCTGGTTCTAGAATATCAGGGAAGTTTTCCTTGATAATTTCATGAAAGATGATGTCTAGGCTCTTCTTTTTGATCAAGGCTTTCAAGTAGTCCCATAATTTTTAAATTGTCTCTCCTGGATCTACTTTCCAGGTCAGTTGTTTTTGCAATGAGATAGTTCACATTATCTTCCATTTTTTCATTTTTTTGGTTTTGTCTTGTGATTTCTTAGTTTCTCAGAAAGTCATTAGCCTCCATCTGTTCCATTCTAATTTTTAAAGAACTGTTTTCTTCAGTGAGCCTTTGGACATCCTTTTCCATTTTGCTAATTCTGCTTTTTACAGCATTCTTCTCCTCATTGGCTTTTTGAACCTCTTTTGCCAATTGTTAGCCTATTTTTTAAGGTGTTATTTTCTTCAGCATTTTTTTGGCTCTCCTTTAGCAAGGTGTTGACCTGCTTTTCATGCTTTTGTTGCATCTCTCTCATTTCTCTCCCCAGTTTTTCCTCCACCTCTCTAACTTGATTTTCAAAATGCTTTTTGAGCTCTTCCGTGGCCTGAGACCACTGAATATTTATTTTGGATGTTTGGGATACAGAAGCCTTGACTTCTATGTCTTTCCCTGATGGTAAGCATTTTTCTTCCTCATCTGAAAGGATGGGAGGAAATATCTGTTCACTAAGAAGGTAGTCTTCTATGGTCTTATTCTTTTTTTCTCTTTTTTGGGCATTTTCCCAACCAGTTACTTAACTTTTGGGTCCTTTGCCAAGAGTATGGTATATTCTAGGAATCTGTGAGATCACAGTTCCTCCAGGGTGACACAATCACGCATGTACTGGATCTAAACTCAGAGAGGGATTTTTGTGCCCAGAATTTTAGCAGATACCTCTCCACAGTCACTTAGCCTCCAGTTCTGATAAAGGCAGTACTGGGGGACGATTTTCAGATAAGCTGCATGGGCAGGGCTGCCATTCAGTGTGAGACAAAGACCAACTCCCCCAGGGCCTCCACCCAGGGCTGAGGCAAGACTCAGCTCTTCAGTGCCCCCAGGGCTTTTTACCCTCCAACAGTGGAGCTTCCACAAGGGCTGCTCTTCAGGCTCTGTGGTTGCTGCCTGCTTCTGGAGTTATAGAAAGGCTCTTCTCCCTTCCTGGCTACCTGATAAAACCCTGTCACTGACCTTTGGCGCCTGTGGGTTGAGGCATCTGAGGACCCACTACTGTGACTGGAGATTCCGCCCCCAAGATGTCCTCCTCCCAGAGTCTAGTCATGCAGCTTCGCCAAGGCCTTTCAGGTCACCATGGGCTGGAAATCTCCTCCACTCTGTTGTTCTCCACTTGTTCTGCTCCAAAATTTGTTGAGAGTCCCTCTCTACAGGTATTTTATAGACTGTGGGGAGGATCCTGCAGTGTATCTTTCTATTCTGCCTTCTTGGCTCCACCCCTCTCTCTTTAAATTCTTAGATTGCAAATTTGTGCTTTAATTTCATTTTCTTATCTGTAAATACTTACTGCATTTAAAAACGTTTGCCTGATTCGAGACTAACTTACAATAATAAGTCTTTTGATCAATCTTCCAAACAAATAACCCAGCTGGTATATGATTGGCTAATGAATGATTAAATGATAAGAACCAAATTGATATAGGAAGGAGGATAAGCAACCACATACTGATTCTGTATAATGATCTTCTCATTACATTTTTCCAGATGGCAAATAGATACATATAAAACTTACTAAATAATCTTATTCAGGCAATGTATTTTCTAAATCCTACTATAATTTGTCACACTTTAAGGGTAATTTGAGAGGAATATTTTTGCATTTAACTGTTGAGTTACTAAACTAAGTCAGCAGAAGCAGGAAATTATGATATAAAAAGCATGAATCCTGTGAATGAATGATGTATTTATTTCAAGGAGAATTATTTGTCTGAGGTGTTTACTAAAGCTGAAGAGCCTGACTTGAATAGGATCAAAGACAAACTTTATATACAAACTTTGAATACTATTACATAGTTACATTAATATAACAATAATAAATAGCTTTCTATTTCCTCATTTGACTAGTTTTATATAAAATAATTTAATACTCAAATGGATGTGTGATCTTTCCAATTTAGTTATTGCCTCTTATGCAGCCCTTACCCATTTGGGTCCCTAAATTCACCCTAATGTTTAGTCTAATTTTCTAAGGTTTTTTGATATCATAAGAATGACAATAACTGTTCATTGGCTATGTGCAAATCTTGCCACATTATCAGCCCATATTAATTTTTACTAATAATTTTTGGGACAAAACTTGTTAAGTAAAGTTGTGGTGACTCTATCTCCTAATTTCTTTCAAGCAGAGCTATTTAAAGTAATGTTTAAAATGTCTTAATATTTAAATATTTATTATTATTAAATAAAAATTTAAATATTAAAATATTTAAAATATGTCTCAAAAGTCAAAGAAATGAAATTCTTTCAGAAAATGTCTTCTCTAAAGTATATTTTGACTGAAGTGTATTTTTTTAATGAGTCATTTTCTTGGCAAGAAATCTTAGAATTTGAACTAAGTTACATATTTATTAGCAAAAATATTTTTTGTAAAGACAATTAACTAGTTTTGTTCAAAAGCATTTCTGTCCAGATAGACTTCTATTATACTCATTCTTAATATAATACCCACCAATCTCATATCTTTGTCAAACCTCGCTATTGCTCAACTTGTACATTTTCAAGGAGGTTCATGTCTATTCAGGGATTCTGTCTTCATCTAATTTTTAGTTCTTTTATAAGTCATGCATGCAGTCAGTTCACTGATTCTAGTGTTTTTGCAGGCTTCTGGTCCCCTTAAACAAATCAATTGTGCATTTGGGGGTACCCTGACTGCTTAGAAAACCAAGCTCTACTCATCATGTAAATAAATAAATAATGTTTATTTATGCATATGTATATATGTTTATATATGCAAGGATATATGTATGTATATGTATGTGGGTATATGTATTTATGTATGTATATGTATCTACATACATGCAGGTGTGAATATATGTGTGTAATAAATATGTGTGAAATACTAAATTTAAGGATACCATATAAAAATATGTTGACTCAATTTTTTTTTCTTTTCCATTGGAAATGAAGAATGTTTTAAATGAGCAACATAAAACATCAAAAATCATATACTTTTAGATTTAGGAGATACCTGAGTGGTCACCTATACTACACTCCACACAGTGAAGGATGTTTACCTTCATCTCAAAAGGATAGTAATAAAGGTAACAAAATAAAAAAGGTACTCATATCTACTAGAGAATAAAAGTTAATTAGAGGATTTATTTTATCTGATTCTGGGCCAACAATGATATTTATTTCTATGAAAGTCATACAATTTATCTATAGTTACTAGTTAGTGGTTGGCGCTACCATCCCTCATCAATCCGCAAAGTTTCCTTTTCCTCTAGGCTCTATCTGATGTTTTAAAACTCTTTTGGCTCATTTCCCAGACTCATGTATCCTGTCTGCACTGCTTCAGTTAATTACTTGTGTTTTTATTTGATGGTCACCTCTGCCAACCTCATTACTTATTGCTAATTCTGAACTGCGATGATAAAAGGTATGTGTCACTTACCCCAAGGTCATTGCCAACATTGTTTTCGTTTCCTTATATTCCTTATCCAGGAATATTGATGACATTATAAATTGAAAATACATTTTATCATTCTGACCTGCTTTAAATAAACAGACTTATTTGATGTTTTTTGCTTCTTTTGAATAGGTTATTAATTCTTATCAGAAGGATAACAAGGTATTAATGGTAAGAGTTTCCATACTGAGAATTATCCACACGGAAGAAATCATAGCTCCAAATAAAATTTTAAAAGAACAATTAAGGAAATAGACATGAATAATACACATGAGAGTATTTGGAATTATCTGGGCAGCTGCTAAAGTTCCACCAAGTCTACCTGGCTTACTTAAATATCTATGGTCAAGACAATTATTTCTGAATTATGTAGAATTAGTATAGAATTATTATAGTAGGCCTTGTTTCATATCTATATGTTGCATCAAAGTGAATTCAACACTGAGCTAAAATATGTATGTACATATTGTGTGTGCTTATACTTTGTTGCCAAAAAAGACCATGCCATCAGAGAAATAATGACATGACTTGCACTTAACTTTGTTTTGAGTGAGGGAGAGCTACATGCATATTATGCTACTTGAGAAGCCATATTTTTGACTCTTCTTCTAATTTATTTGGTACTAACCTCTGTTATGTTTTTGGTCTTATATCTACATTAATGCTACTAAAATGTATGATTTCTTAACATTTAACCCACTTAGGATATTTTTTCCTTGAGAAGAAAAACAATTTGATATGGATTATACATATGCAGTCATGCAAAATATTTCCTAACTTTTTTATTATTAATCATCTCTAACATATATGTACATATATGTGTATATATACACATATATGTATGTAGAGAGAGAGAGAGAAATGATTAAACAGTGACAATATACATATGGTAAACAATGTATTCCCTGTCCTTAGTAAGCTTAGAATATAATGGGGAAGATAAAATAAGCATTGTATGAATATGGTAAGGGCAAAGGAGGGGGATAGACAAAGTTCTATAATAAATTTAAGAAAGATCAATTTCAGGGTGGAGTTAAAGAGGTTGAGGGAAGGGTATATGAAGTAAATGGCACCGAACCAAGATCTCGAAGGATTTTAACAAGCAGAGCTAGAGAAGCTGTGTATTCCAAACATGATTTATGGCCTGTGTAAACGCACAGAGCTGGAGAGGACAGGTTCAAATAAAGAAACACTTAGCATGGTATTTAGAGGAAGTAAAGCGGAATAGTTTGAAACAAGGCAAGAAACATAAAAAGAACTCAGATTTTTAAGTACCTTAAATTACGTATTAAGGAAAGGGACTGCAACTTTTAGCTTACCAGTAAAGAAAATCTAGGTGCCCCAGTGGATAGGGCACTGGACCTCAAATCAAAAAGACCTGAGTTCAAATCCAGACTCAGATACTTCAAATGTCCCCTCTCATAGGTTTGGTTGGAGATACAAAGACTGAGCTGCTACTCCCAAATACCTTCTCACTCCTCCAACATGGATGGAGTGGTTGAACTCATTTTGCCTCTTCCCCAGTACCAATCAGAGATTTTGGCACCATAACTTTCTCTTCCTTTTCTCTTACCTCCCACTGTAGATTGAGATGGGTTGAGGGAGCTGGAGATTGAGGCCTCTTGGACTCTGAGATAGGCACCCTGTTTTTGAAACTTGCTCCCTCTTACAATTCCAAATGAGGCCACAGAGGAGAGAACTGGAACACTGGCTCAGATTCAGAGCTTATTGTATGGTCATTCATGCAATAAACACTGATTTTGCAGCTGTCATGTGTAACATGTTGGTCAACTTTTGGAGATGCTTTTCAGAACAAAATTCTTTCAAGAGTTCCAGGAAATATTCAAGTAATTCAAATGGATTTAACCACATAATCACACTCCCCTTGTCTTTGCTATCCCTATATACTATTGGCCCTTACTAACCTAATTAAATATGTTAATTAAACATTCAAATATTTAATAGCTATGGGAACTACGCCAAAGTCTAAATAACATTAACTAGGTAATGGTCTCTTAATGTGGGCCATAACTTAAGTGAGGAAGTAGAGTTTTGTTTATTTTATTTAGAATTTATTTATTTATACAAATGTTCCATTTCCCTAAAAAGAAATGCAAGTCAAGTGTAGAAGTACATGTAAAATGTGGCATTCTAGAAAGGATAGTGAATAACTGAGTACAAATAGTTGTTATATGGAAATTCATTGGGTTTTTACTATATATGTTTTCACATATTTTCTTTTCAATTCAACAGATATTTATTAGGTTTCTATTATATTCAAGGAATTCTGCTACACTTTGAGGACACAGGGATGAAAACAAAACATACCAAGTCCTCAAAAAGCTTATAGATTTTACTGAGATTTTAATGTGGTAGAAATATCATATATGGTTTCTGGTACAATCCACAAAGTAGGCAAGATTTTTTGGCTGTTGTAAAGATGTAGTTGGTGTTGAGACATTTTCTTTTCCCCTCTCTACCTCTATTTCATTAAGTTACACCACAGGGCATGCATAACTGGAAAATAACAAAAAGTGATATAAACTGATGGGAAAGAAAAGGAAAAAAAGAGGAGTCAGGAAAAACAGAGTTGCGTCACTTGAGAAAGAAATAAAACACTGGGGAACTTTGTCCCCATTTTATACAGCAAAAATAGTACCCTCAAATAAATACTTCTACCCCTTTCCTTGTGTGAGGAATAGCAGAAACAAGTATCTGAGGTTTTTACTGGGAAGGAAGGATGGCAGGAGACAGAGCCAGACAGTTACAGACACGGAAAGAAATACACACAGGGAAACCTGTGATCATATTTAAGACACAGAGAACAGTGAGAAAATTTGTGGGGAATTTCAGAAGTGTTCTCATGTTCAAAAATCATGAGATTCATGTAGCCATGGGGGCCATCAGTTACTTATTCAAAAGCAAAATTTGTTTTCGCATTTTTTATAAAACCTGCTATAATTTGAACTGTGTGCTTATAAGTGAAAAGTTAGACTGGCAGACAGCAGCTTACTATGGGGTTACTATGAGTCAAGCAAAGTAAGGAGCAGGGAGGTATTGCTGCTGGAAAATTTGTAGCATGACATTCCTTAACACAAGAGGCATCCAGAAAAAGGCAGCTGTAAAATATAAAGGAATCATATTAGACTAGATCGAACTTTATGTTAAAGTGAAAAGAACCATATATCAAGAATTAGAAAACCTGGGTTCTAGTCCAGATTTTAACTACTTTGTGGTTATGTGATGATAGATAAGTCATCCCACTGCTTTGATCTCAATTTCCTAATCCATAAAATAAACAAAGTTCTTAACATTTTTCTGTATCCTTTTGGCAATTTGGCAAATCTAATAGACCCTTCTCAAAATAACATTTTTAAATTTGAATAATAAAATGCATAGATTATATAGGAAATAATTTCATTTAAATGCAGTCAACAATATATTGGTTAAAATATGTTCATAGTCCTTAGTAGGCAATTAAGAACCACTAGTAGGCAATCTCTAAGGTCTTTTCAATATCAAAAGTGCTATAATTCTTTGATTCTAAGCTGAGGTATGGATGAGATGGGAGATAAAGAGACAGAAAGTGAGAAATGTGGGATTTAATAAGCAGAGAATATAAAATAAGAATGGCAGGAAGAAGATAAAGGGGAACGGAAAGGCAGACTGGGTGTCTTAGGTATTCCTGAGGTCTATTAACTATTTGCAACAACAACACAATGTTTTACAGTATATTATGAGCCACTAAATTTTAATGTAAATTTACATATTGTGAAATATAGAAATACAATCATAGAAAAGGACACAACCGTTAAAGTCCCAGGCCTGGAGTGAGGAAGACATGCTCAAATTCAGCCTCAAACATGTCCTATATGTAAGACCCTGGGCAAGTCTCTTAACTTCTTTTTGCCTCAGTTTCTTCATCTGTAAAATAGAGATAATAATAGCATCTACTTTCCAAGGTTGTTGTAAGGATCAAATGAGTTAATAATTGTGAAGTAGTTGGCACATAGTAACTTCTAGATAAATGTTAGGTTTATTATTACTATACTTTATGCGCAAAAATTTCTGAGTTATATTTGAAATATCCTCTTAATTTTCTCCAGCTTTTGACATTTTAAATTTATATAGTAATCAAATTTTGAAAAATTAAGATTGGAGATTTAATTTGAGCATGCTACAAAGGAGGGATTTTCTATATACTCTTGTGTACTTACTTATTTTCAGAAGCCATAAAAATTCTTTCTTTGTACATACTCTGTCTAAAGTAATTTAAGTGCTTCTAAATTAAAGTTAAAATGTTTTACTTCTGCTTATTTCACCAACCAGATGATTTTCAGAATGAATCTTGAAGGAAACCATTACACAAGAATAAAAATATTTGTTTTGGGTAGATCTATGATTTTAAGATGTATCATGAATCTGCTCAGGCTGCCTAAGTCACATGGTTTGATTAAGGTTTGACGCTGATATGTTTGGACATGGTTTACAATTTAATTTCACTAGAGAATGAACACTGAATCAAAGAAGTTATTCACATAGGACTGCTAGTTTCTCTTTGAAGATTACCTCTGGTCATATTGTGACATTTCATTAAAGAAACAAAAACTAAGCTGTAAAAAAAAGAAAAAAAAAGAATCACAAAGGCAAAAACTGCAAGCCTTATTAATTGTTATGAAATATTTTATCAGTCTTAAATAGAATGCCACAATAGATACTACAATATAATAATGACAGCAGTTCATATGTACCTGGTGCTGTCCTCACAACATCCCAGAGGCATAGGTTGCGCAAGCAATATTAATCTTACTTTATAAATGTTCAGAGAATGTCAATGATTTTCCTATAGTTAAACATCTATATGTTTTAGAGCCAGAAATTGAACACACGTCGCCTGATTCTATGTCCAATATTTTTTCTGTTACACCACATAAAAGGAATTAAGATGAGGTTATATTGCTTAACTAAAGTTTCCAAAATGAAAATGCCCACACACAAACGCACGCATGCACACACACACACACACACACAGGACAGGAAGGGAAATAGTACCCTTGACCAAAATAGAGAAGTTATTGAGGAAATATAGAGGAGGGAAATAATGATCAGTTTTACTTTGAAATTGTCCAGTTTGAGATTTCTATAAGACATTTAGTTTATGGGACAAAAACTTAGGTGAGAGATTAAGGATAGACATAAAGTTTTGGGAGTTATCTTTGTAGAGATTACACTTAAACCCATAGGAATTTAAGTGGGTGGCCAAGGCAGAGAGTGTAGAGAGAAAGAAGAGAAAGGGGCTCAAGATAGATCCTTAGAGTAGACTCACATTTGTTAGAATGATATAAATAATGAGGCAACAAAGAGACTGGGAAGGATTGATTACTCAAGCAGGAAGGAGAATCATAACAGGATATTTTCATGAACCAGAGAATATACTCAACAAGTAGGAACACTTCTGATGAAGATGGAAGATGACTGGTAAATTAAAATGCTGGCAATTGTTGCAGTCCCCCTTGGTGTCCCATCAGCTGTGCCCAAAGATTTAACAAACAGCTCCACCCCTGAGGTGGCATGATGTGGTGAAGGAGAGGGACTCTGTCCATCCAGCAATGTGCTCAGGGCTGGGGGTGGGGGTCACTCATGAGCCAGTATGGTCAAGAAAGACCAGCCTGTGTGAGTTTCCTGCTTAGGGTGAGTGGTGCCAGAAGGTAGTAGACCCTTAATAAATCCACATATATCTATATATTTGTGTACTACATACATGTATGTAGATGGATACACATCTTCTCTTCTAAAATATTGTCAGAAATAAATTGCATTTAAATGATATATACATTTTTATTTTCAACCTATTTCAAATAAATTGAAAAATATACCAAGTTGTACTTCTCATAGTTCCCAGTTTGCTACATGGGGAAGTAGAAATAACACTAAAGAAAGCAAATATTGGAAAAACTAAGTTCATACTGAACGTGACATAATTTCAACATCAGTGAGATTGAAATCTCAGGGGAGATAAAGCCAAAGGCTTCCAAAAAACAGAATAAAAAAATTCAATTGTAAATAGTAATGGAGCTTACTGTTAACAGGAAGAACTTTGGTGGGATCATGGAGTTTTAGGAGTCCCCAAAAGGCAAATGTAGAACTAAATTTAGCAGCTTCCATCTGGGTATTCAATCATCCAGTAATTGTTCAATCTGGGGAATTGTTCCACATGGGGAATGACAAAGAGCAAAATTTGAATGCAGGATTGTGAGTTAGGAAGACCTGGGTTCAGCTTTGTTTTCTAATTCGTGTTGACTTGGTGACCCTAGTACACTCTCATGACCATAGGAGTTTCCTTACTGGCATTTTCCTAGGCCAAAAAATCACAGACCTAGAGAAAATAAAAATTCTTATTAGTGAGATCAAAATGACATTGAGTGCTTTTACTGGAAATTAAACTACTTTCCGTCAGCTCAGAAGTGAAATGGCAAGCTCTACAGGATACCAAATGTGAAGTCTGACTCTCTTCTTATTACATTTTTAAAATTTGCATTATTATTATACTGCTTATTGTTTGGAATCTTGAAATAACACTAACTGGATACTGATTATTCACTACCCTGTATTTACGCAAGTGATTTTTATTAAATTCTTCTCTTTACCCTCAGGAAGGGTTGTACAAATATACTGTTAACTCTCTATTTGGAGGGAAAACTAGGGAATACTATTTTGGTGACTGGTTATAACATTAGATTTTAAATGGCTTTCAAACTAAGGAAGGAGCAAACATTTCCATTATATCATAAAGCAAACTCCTCTGGGTGTAATGCAGTCAGCCTTGGATGGGGTGCAATGCCTCATGATGTCAAACTGGCCATGATTTTCTCTCTCTTACCTTGGCCATGCTTCCAAGATGTCTACATTCCAAAGGCAGATGGTTGGGTTCCATGAATAATATATTAAGTACCATGGCCTTTGAAGTTTCTGCTATCAGGCAAATTTCCAAAGTAAGATTAAATTTCACAAAGTCTTTGTTTTCAATTATGTTTGAAAGATGAAACTGGTGGGATTGTTTTTCTTTTTGTGTGTGTGTTACTCCAATATTTTTTCTCTTTCTCCATAGGAGAAAATCTCTTATTCATTCCTTTAAATAAGTTTATGGTGGCAGAAATGTCAAGAACTAGAAATCTAAATGGTGGTGTAATGCTCCAGGGAACGTCTATATCAGTTGTGAAATAACAAAATGTCTTTTCTTTACAAGACTGAGAATAAAGTTGTTTTTTTTTTTTTTTTTTGCTTTTGTAATAGAGCCATGAGCAGTGTAACGAAATAATAACTTCTCTGTACGTTAGGGTTCTCTTTGTTCTTATAAGAGCTCTTATTACTTAAAAATGATTCACTTAATCAGTGTGGCAAAGGCTATATATCACACTGTTTTCCATGTTAAACAGATAATCAATAGTTTGAGACAATATAATTAAATGCTTTCACCTTTATTAAACTTAGGGGACAAGTAGAGAACAAGAAGGTAGTAAAATTTTCTTAGAAGTGGGTTGATACAGTTATTATGATATCATATATTTGAACCAGACTATCTGCACACAGAGTCAAGAAAAAATGACCACAAGAAAAACACTATAACTGAATAAACACATTAATCATGGACATTTTCAAGAAATAGGAAATAGTCTACTTTAACACTCCCTGATACCATGGTTTATGAATTCATGTAATAAATTTACATCTCATTCAGAAGTCTGATATATGAAATTTTCATTAGAAATAGATGTTGAGAATTAGAAAAGCAACCCAGTATAAGGGAAAGAATATTCCATTTGGAATCCGAGAGCCTAGTTTCTCATCCCTACTTTGCCCTTACTACCTAGGGTAACACTGGCTAAACCATTTAGCCTCTTGAAGACTTTATCCATTGTCTGTAAAATGAGAGGCTTGTACCTCTAAGTCCTTTCCAGCTTTTAGAGTATGATATATGAACATAGTTTCACTCATATCTCAACAGATGCTTTTTTTTTTTAGTTTTCTTCTATTTGATTGTCTAGATCAGTGATCTCTGAAATTTTGAGGCAACTTGGTATAGAACCGAACAGTGCTGAATCAACACTCATGGAGACATGAGTTCAAATCTAGTCTCAGACATTTATGAGCTGGCTGACCCTAGACAAGTCTCTCTCACCCTCAATACCCTCATCTGTGTAAACTGAGGATATAATGATTTTTACCTCCCAGTACTTGTAAAGTGATTTGTAAACCTTAAGTAACTATACAAATAATAGATACTGTTACTATTAGGTATTATTACATATTGTCAACAAGTATGGTCAAAGAAAGTAAAATGGCAAGTAACACTCCCCATATTGAAGGTCTCTGAAATCTTCTCATGATGCAATTGTACCATCTTCCCCCTGTCATTAGATTCACAGTCTCCACTGTACACTATCATTTGGCTCATAATCTCTGCTACCATTTCCTGTTCCACCTAGACTTATACTCCCTGCATATACAGTTGAGGTATAATCTCCACCTACTCCAGTACTTGGTTTATCTAAAACTGGCCATATCTTCCTAAGGTGAGAGCAGGTATTGCATGTTCTTTTATCTTGAATAAAGCAGGAGGATTAGTGAAAAATAAAGCATGCCTATTGTTTTCTCAGTGACTAAAGTAGTAACTACTCTTCTCTCTTTAGCAGGTGATCATCAGTCCAAATATAATAATGTGTTTTTAAGATTTTATTTAATAGATGTCTATCACCAAAATAGTAATTACTTTCTCAAAGAAAATATTCATGATATTTGAGCACAAATCGTGCCTCCAGGAAACCTCTCCCTGTAATTTGTAATTTTTTGGAAAAATACTAGACTTCTATGAGTTAAATTGGGGTTCTCCTATATTTTCATTTTGTTATTTCTGTCAGTCTGAAGTTTGCTCTCTGTTTCTCATACTTCCAGGAATTTTTTCTTATGTGACTTCTAGGAATATAGCATTGAAGAATTTTTGTTTCATTATATTTTGGTTTGTTTTTTTTTTTCTGGGAGGTCAATAAATTGCAGATTATCTCACTAGACTATGTCTTAAGGTTAGTTCTTTAAATTATCTCACTAGACTCTGTCTTAAGGTTCGTTGTTTCAGTTGCAAGCATAGGATATATACATATATATATACACTATATACATATATATATTTTCAAATTACAATATCTTTTTATATTTTTATTCTTTATCTGATTTTTGTAGTCTAGATCTGCCATTTTCCTTTCCAATACCCATTTTTACTCATAGTTTTCCTTGTTATATTCTTCTATTCTATTATCAACAATTATTTAGAACTAAGAGAGGTCAATTTTCTCAAAATCTAGGAGTGAATTAATATTCAGGAAGATGAAGTGGTAATTCTGTCAAATGCAACAGAAGTCAAGGAGGATGACTGATAAAAGGTCACTGGATTACACAAGAGATCATTGCTGACCTTGGAGTTAGTTTTAGTCAAGTGAGGAGTCCTGAATGCAGATAACAGTGGGGTGAAGAGCAAGAGGAGAGGAAATGAGAGCCAATTATACATCAGTGTTGTTTGGTTTTGTGCTGTTTTGTCTTAGGAGTTAACTAATTGGGGGAAAAAGTATGAAGTACAGGACAATGGTTTGAGGGGTTAGTAGTGTCAAATGAAAGTATTTAGGGGGAGGAGCCAAGATGGCAGAGTAGAAAGACTTATGTATGCTAGCTCCGAATCCACAGCCCATAAATTTCCTGTAAAAAGAACTCCCCACAAATTCTGGAGCATTGCAAGCCTCGCACCAACACAGTGGAAGAGATTTCCATTCCAGAGAGCCCTGGAAAGCGGTCCCCCTGGGTCTGTCACACTCCAGATAGTGGAGCCCCAGAGGAGCAGATCCGAGCAGGCGTCAGGGATGGAATCTCCCCACGAGGGTCCCTAAACCCACATACGCTCCAGGTAAGTGAGAGAGACTTCTGGGCTGGCTGAAAGGGGAGCGGGGTGTCTCCGTGACTCAGGCCCCCTCAGGAGGCAGAGGCAGCAGCAGAAGCAGCAGCAGCTTGGCACTCCCAGAGCAGCAGGCAGGACCTCAGGGCCATTACCAAAGGTCTCTGCATAAAGCCCCTGAGGGAACTGAGCCTGGGAGGCAGCCCTGCCCCCACCCAAGCACCAGAACTTAAGCTCACATTGAATAGCAACCACACCCGCCATTGCAAGCCCTGAGGCTGGGGAGCAGCATTTTAATCTCAGACCCCAAGCACTAGCTGGGTGGATGTAGGTGGGGGTGGAGAGGAATCTCAGAAGTCAAGTAACTGCCTGAGAAAATACCCAGAAAAAGGAAGAAAAATAAGACCATAGAAAGCTACTTTCTTGGGGAAGAGATGTTCCCTCTTCCTTTCATTTCTGAGGAGGAGGTACAATGCCTGCCATCAGGGAAAGACGTGGAGGTTGGGGTCTCTCTATCCCAGACATCCAAGGTGGATGTCCGGTGGGTTCAGGCCATGGACAAGCTCAAAAAGGATTTTGAAAATCAAGTTAGAAAGGTGGAGGAAAAACTGGGAAGAGAAATGAGAGAGATGCAAGAAAAGCATGAAAAACAGGTCAATACCTTGCTGAAGGAGACCCAAAAAATGCTGAAGAAAATAACACCTTGAAAAATAGGCTCACTCAACTGGCAAAAGAGGTTCAAAAAGCCAATGAGGAGAAGAATGCTTTCAAAAGCAGAATTAGCCAAATGGAAAAAGAGGTTCAAAAGCTCACTGAAGAAAATAGTTCTCTCAAAATTAGAATGGAACAGATGGAGGCTAATGACTTTATGAGAAACCAAGAAATTATAAAATAAAACCAAAAGAATAAAAAAATGGAAGGGAATGTGAAATATCTCATTGGAAAAACAACTTACCTGGAAAATAGATCCAGGAGAGACAATTTAAAAATTATAGGACTGCCTGAAAGTCATGATCAAAAAAAGAGCCTAGACACCATCTTTCATGAAATTATCAAGGAAAACTGCCCTGATATTCTAGAACCAGAGGGCAAAATAAGCATTGAAGGAATCCATCAATCGCTACCTGAAAGAGATCCAAAAAGAGAAAATTCTAGGAACATTGTGGCCAAATTCCAGAATTCCCAGGTCAAGGAGAAAATATTGCAAGCAGCTAGAAAGAAACAATTCCAGTATTGTGGAAATACAATCAGGATAACACAAGATCTAGGAGCTTCTACATTAAGGGCTCAAAGGGTATGGAATAGGATATTCTAGAAGTCAAAGGAACTAGGACTCAAACCAAGAATCACCTACCCAGCAAAACTGAATATAATACTTCAGGGGAAAATATGGTCTTTCAGTGAAACAGAGGACTTTCAAGCATTCTTGATGAGAAGACCAGAGCTGAAAAGAAAATTTGACTTTCAAACACAAGAATGAGAAGAAGCATGAAAAAGTAAACAGCAAAGAGAAGTCACAAGGGACTACCAAAGGTGAACTGTTTACATTGCTACATGGAAAGACAATATTTGTAACTCTTAAAACATTTCAGTATCTGGGTAGTTGGTGGGACCACACACAGATACACACACACACACACACATACATGCGTGCATGCGTGCACACATACACACATGCATGCATACACAGAGACAGAGAGCACAGAGTTAATTGAATAGGGTGGCACCATACCTTAAAAGAAATTAAGTTAAATGGTGAGAGAGAAATGTAGTGGGAGGAGAGAGGGTGAAATGGAATGGGGTAAATTATATCTCATTCAAGAGGCAAGGAGATGACTTTTTAGTGGAGGGAAAAAGAGGAGAGCTGAGAAAAAAACATGAAGTTTACCCTCATCACATTCAACTAAAGGAAGGAATAAAATGCACACTCATTTTGGTATGAAAACCTATCTTACAATAGAGGAAAGTGGGGGAGAAGGAGATAAGCAAGGGTGGGGGGATGATAGTAGGGAGGGCAATGGGAGGAGGGAGCAATTTGAAGTCAACACTCGGGTTGGGACAGGATTAAAAGACAAAATAGAAACAATGGGGGGCAGGATATGATGGAGGGAAATACAGTTAGTCTTACACAACGCGACTATTATTGAAGTCATTTGCAAAACTACACAGATAGGGCCTATATTAAATTGCCTGCCTTCCCAAAGGGAATGGGTGGTGAGGGAGGGATGGGGAGAATTTGGAACTCAAAGTTTTAGGAACAACTGTTTAGTATTGTTCTTGCTACTAGGAAATAAGAAATACAGTTAATGGGGAATAGAAAATCACCTGGCCCTACAGGACAAAAGAGAAGATGGAAACAAGAGAAGGGAGGGATGATAGAAGAGAGGGCAGATTGGTGATAGGGAAAATTAAAATGCTCGGTGTTTTGGGGTGGAGGGAGGGGAGAAAAGAGGAGAAAATTTGGAGCCCAAAATTTTGTGAAAATGAATGTAAAGAGTTAAATAAATAAATTTATATTAAAAAAACAAAATCAAGCTCAAAATATACAAGAAAAAAAAAGAAAGTATTTAACAAGAAATTAGTTCTGAATATATTTGTTCTAAACAATTAAATTCTTCCTCATTTTGCATTCTACCTTCAAAGCTCTTTTTCCTAATTTTATATTTCCCTTTCACTTTTTGATTGATCCTTTAAAAATTACTCTGGAAAGTTTAGTAACTTCATTTCTGTAGGACTCGTTGTTTTTGCAGATTTGTTTGAGAAATTCTTTAGTGCTTACTCATTTCTTTTAGTCATCTTACTATATTTTCCTGAAATGATTTCCCTGTATGGATTTCTTTCTATTACTTTTTTGGCACAATACTTTTATTCTGCTGGTTACATCTTTCTCTGTTTTGAGGTGATGGAGAACTTAGTGTAGACATAACTTTTAATAGTCATCTTGCCAGAAATTTGTTGCTCTGATCCTCTCATCACTGCTATGTTCAGGCATGGTTACAATATTCTTAATTAAAAGGTAGCATTGTTGAAAAAAGGTACTTTTCCCCCCAGGATGTAACATTGGATTCTTTTAGGATTGTGGGTAGTGAAAGAAAATGAAACCAGAAGACACTCTTTTCAAGGGAACTACTGGAGACAGTCATTGGGCACATAGAAGAAATGAACTAGTCTCTCCCATCGCATATGATGTTCTCCTGCCATTGATCAAGGAAAAGAAAAAAAAAAAATAGTTACTGCCTTTCTTTTATGTTCTATGAACCTACTGAAGTTCCCCAGTCCAGTTACAACAAGTTTAGATAAAGCTGTATGATACAGTGGAAATAACATTGAAATTGTAAGGTTTTGTTGTTTTATAACTTGGAAAGACAAAGTTAGTCAAAATCTTGGTTCTGTCACTTACTATATGTATCACCTTGGACAAATTTACCCACTAGCTTCTTCATGACAAAAAAAGTATTATGTTTCTTACAGTGACCTACTTTTAGCAAGATATATGTTACATTTACATGGAATTTTCCAAAAGTTTTTATTATTATATTAATGATGTATTTCACTTAAGCATTTTTACCTATTATCAAAGCAATGTACCTTTATCCTTGTTCACATTTACTGTCATCTCATCTGATAGTTTTGTCCCTTAATTATCTCTTCTCTCTAACCTTTGATCTCTTTATATGGGATCATTCTCTCCAGTTTATGAACATGTTCAGATCTAGCCCCTCCTTAAAACTTTTGTTTGACACTCCTATCCCCTCGAGCTATTTCCCTATGTTTCATCTAAAACAGCAGAAAACCAAGCTATCTATATTATTGGCCCTCATTTCCTCTCTTCTTACTCTTAACTCCTCCATCTCCACAACTGGTGTTCAGGAGTCCTCACTTCACTGAAACTGACTGCAAGGCAAACAATGATCTCTTGAGAAATCCAATGGCCTTTTCACAGTTTTCCATTACCACTTTATCTTCCTGATAATTCACTCACTCCTTCTAGGTTTTGACAACATTTTTCTCTCTTCATTTTCTGTGCTTTCAAGTCCCTCTTTCCAAATCAAATTTCCATAAACCATCATTGGTAGCCTCCCCCTCCCTAATCATGAGTGTTCCCCAAAGCTCTGTCTTATGTCCTCTTTGAGTTTTTCTTTCATCTTCTCTTGGTGATCTCAGGTCCCATAGGTTCAATTATCATCCCTGTATAAATCACTGACATATATTTCCAGTCCCAATTTATTCTGCTGAGCTCCAATTCTTCATTCCCAATTGCCCATTTGAAATTTCCAAATGAATGTCTCATAGTCATCTCAAACTCAGAATTTCTAACACAGAATTCTTTATAGTTCCTCTCAAACTCACCCCTCTTCTTAATTTTGCTATCACTCTCTAGATCACCACACACATCCTTCTAGTCACCTATGTTGCCGCCTTGGAATAATTCTCAACTATTCTCTCCCCCTCATTGCCCATGCTCAGTCAGTTGTATAGACAGGTCTTGGTGATTCCTCAACATGTGGTCCATCACTCCTCTTGAGCAAGTTAAAAGAACAATTCCCTATTTCATGACTTCATCATCTCTTGCCTATTATTTCCTTATAACTCTTCCTGCACCAAGTGTCTCCATTCTCCAACTCATCCTCTATGTAGATACCAAATTGATATTCCCAAAATATTGATTGGGCTGGTCATTCCATCAGACAAGAAGCTCTCAGGAGTTCCTATGGCCATAAGGAAAAATGAAAGTGCCTCTTTTTATCACAAATTTTCTGCCTTTCTAGGATCATTGAATATTACTCTCCTTCATGCCCTTTATATTACAGCCAAAGTGATACATTTGCAATTTCTTCATATAAAATATTCTATCTCCTGTCTCAGAACTTTTGCATTCATCTCTTCACCATGTCTGGAATGTACTCATACAGCTATCTGTAAGGATCAATCATTCATCAAGTGCCACATCCATTGCCAGAACTTCCCTGATACTACTTTGGCTTTGTTCTTTCAACTTATGGCCCGCAACACAGTACCTGACACCTAGTAGGGATTTCATAAATGCTTGCTGAATAATTAAAAGTATGTGTATCTGAGACTAATGGCTCAACTTAGGTGTTCACTCTGCAGAACACTGATTTTCTTGAAGTGATGTTAAGAAGCCCACATAAAGGCTGAATTTATAAGATCAATTTTATTAGCAAAATTGTCTTAACTGACCTGACTTGTGTAGAATCCTCCTATATACGCTTACTTTACAATCCAAATTTGCATAATTTTTCAGCAGAAAATTCATCTTCCTATTCTACCAGTCACAGCTAGAACATCTTGATGTATTTGTGTACATAAACTCAGAATATTAGAGCCAGCAACTTGCCGATCATCTAGTTGTCCTAGCCTAAGATTTTATAGATGAACAAACAACCCCAGACAGGCAGAGTGGTTTTCCATAACCCTTTTTTAATTTATTGCCTCATTTTTCCTGGGACTTGCTCCAGCTAATTATACACTATCACATACTCTAACTTACTTCATGTGTATAGTATACATTCTATATTTTCTAAATAAACTATAATCTATTGAAAGACAGATTTACTCTTATGATTTTTTATATAAATTTTACAATCACCCTGCCCAATGATGGGTAGATAGTCAAGGTTCAGTAAGTATCATATTTGTTAAGTTTGCAAATGTTTTTATTACAACTAAATTATTTAATTACCCTTAACCTGGTGTAAGTATTCATTTTCTTGGGAAAAGATTATTTTAAATAGCAATATTCTTCAAGTAATCTCCAAGACATTTTCCTCAACCAATTGCAGGATTGTATAACCATTGGTATTTATTTCCTTCTCTGAATATGTTATTCATTTTTCTTGCCAAAATGGCTTAGTTTATTATAGTTTATCATTTACGAGTCATCAATAAAACATCTAAGAAAACAATTAAAATTTCTGAAATATTCTGGCCTTGTGCGGACATGTTTAAAGGGTGCCATCCCTGAAAGAGGATTATACTTTAGAAGGAATATGTTATTGAGGGAGAAATTTAAACTGGGAGTGAATTTTATCAATAATACCATATTTTTTTCACCAATTAGGCCCAGTCCTAAAAAGTTTCCCCAAGGTGAAAATGAAAGTGATTGTGCATAGCAGCAAAATTGGACATTATGGACTCTTTTAAACAAAAAATTTTAGATCTGGAAGGAGTTGGAGAAAATTTGGTTCTATATTTTCATACAATTATAGATGTAGAGCTGAAGGGGTCCTTAAACACAATTAAGTTCAAGTCCTTCATTTTATAGATGAGCCACAGAGATGGTGACTTCCCCAGAGTCATATAGCCAGTTGGTGTCTGAAGTAGCATTTGAACTTAAGTCTTTCTTCACTTTCCTCCAGTGCTCTCCCCGTTATTTGATGCTTGCTCTGGTTTATTTTACAGATGATGAAATTGAAATCCAAAGAGAAAAGCAATATTCACTGCTCTGCAGTGTGAGAGTAAAAAAGGAATGAGAGGAGGGAATAAGCATTTGTACAGTGCCTACAATATAAAATACTTGGGAGTCTACCTGTGACAACAAACTCAGAAACTGTATGAACACAATTATAAACATCTTCACAGAAATAATCATATCTAACCAGGACTGGTAGAAAGAAGGGTAGCTTGAGGGAGACAGTGATCAGAATAAAAACGCATGTGAGAAGAGACAGGGTGGAGGTAAAAAGGTAAAAGGATAAACAAGGGGGGAGTAGTACAGAGGAAAATACATGGTTAGTTATCATAACAATAAATGTGAATGGGATGAGCTCACCCATAAAATGGAAGCAAATGACAGAATGGATTAGAAAGCAGGATCCTACAATGTGTTGTTTGGAAGAAACACAATTAAACCATAGAGACACACCCAGAGTAAAGGTAGGAGACAGGAGCAGAATATATTATGCTATAGCTGAAACATTTGAAAAATATGAATTGTTCATGGGTAGACTGAGCCAAAATCAAAAAGAATCACTATTGCATCTAAATTATTTTTTTATTCAGTAGTATGACAAACTACCAAAAACTTTTTATAGAGCTATAAAAAAAATAACAAAAAAAGTTCATCTGAAAGAATAAAAGGTAAAGGATTTCAAGGGGAATCAATGAAAAATAAAATATGAAAGGTGATCTAGTCATATTACATTTCAAACTATATTACAAAGCAGTAATTATCAAAACAATCTGGTCAGAAATAGAGCAGTGGATCAGTTAAATAGATTAGGTACACATTAGTTGGTTGGTTGCTGACCTTTATTCTCAAAGAGGACCAAAATGACATCGCTATGATGAAGTCAAGCCTCAACATGTCTTACTGTGTTTAATGAGACCAATATGAGTTTGGAATGCTCTGCCACAAGTTGGGTACAGATAGTCTGTGTGAACATTTGGGATGGATACTCCAAATTTGTGCTTCCTACGTTTCTTTTGTGCTGTTTCAGTTCTGCTTTGCTCATAGAGCACAGCACCTTTTCTGATGTAGGCACATCTCCCATGTCACACAATCAATTCCAAAGTTCGTAAGAAAGAACTTGTGAGCAATGTTATATCACCTCTTCTGACCACCATGTGATCTCCTGCCCCATTCAAGTTCTCCATAAAATAGTCTTTTTTGGCAAGCATACATTTTACATTCCAACAATGTGGCCAGCCCACTGGAGTTTCACTCTCCGAAGCATAGTTTGAATGCTTGGCAGTTCAGGTCAAGTAAGGACCTCAGTGTCTGATACCTTGCCCTGCCAGGTGATCTTCAGAATCTTTCTAAGGCAGTTCAGATGGAAGTGATTCAGTTTCTTGGCATGGCATTAGTAGACTGTCCATGGCATACGACAATGAGGTCAGTACAATGGCTCTGTAGACCTTCAGTCTGGTAGTTACTCTAACATCTCTTCTTTCCCAAACTTTTCTTTGGAGCCTCCCAAACACAGAGCTAGCCCTGGCAATGCATACATCAAAGTCATTATCAATTTGGGCTTCTCAGGTAAGTACAGTACCAAGGTAAGTGATCTTATCCACGGCATTCAAAACTTCTCCATTGGTTGTAACCAATGGTTCCACATATGGATGGTGTGATGGTGGCTGATGGAGCACCTGTGTTTTCTTGGTGTTAATTGTTAGGCCAAAATTAGCACAGGCAGCAGAAAATTGATCCATACTGTGTAGCATCTCAGCTTCAGAGGCTGCATTGAGTGACCACTCATCTGCAAACAGAAAATCATGCACCAATACTCCTTCCACTTTGGCCTTTTCAAATTGAAGAATTTACCATCTATATGATAGCTGACCTTGATGCCATGTTCATCCTCATTGAAAGCATTTGACAACATGCCTGAAAACATCATGCTAAAAATATGGGAGCAAGCACACAGCCCTATTTCACTCCATTGGTGACAGGGAAGGGATGAGAGTGTTGTCCACTATCCAGAACCTTGGCAACCATGCTGTCATGAAATTGACGTACAATGAACTCTGGGCAACCAAATTTTAACATAATTTTCCATAAGCCTTCATGACTAACACTATCAAAGACCTTGGTCAGATCCACAAACATTGTGTACAGACCTCTGTTCTGATCCTGACAGTTCTCCTGACAGGCAATAAACATCATATCAACTGTTCTTCAACCCTTTCTGAAGCTGTACTGGCTCTCAGGTAGATGACCATCTTCCAGGTTAAAGATTAGTCTATTAAGTAGGCTTCTAGCAAGAATCTTGCCAGCAATGACTAAGAGAGAGACACCCCTGTGATTGTCACAGGACAATCTAATTCTTTTACCTTTATAGAGATGGACAATGGAAGCACCCTTGAACTCCTGTGCGATAACCTCCTCTTGCCATATAACCTGGGAAATTTCAGTCAACTTCTGTATGAGTAATGGATTTCCTACCTTGTAAATCTCAGTTGGAATAGAATCAGCACCAGGTGTTTTGCCACATGAAAGGAGCCTAATGGCTCTCAAAACCTCTTCTTTAGTTGGAAGTTCAACTAAGAAGGGACTGACTTCAACTAGTGGTAAATGATGAATGACCTCAGCATTGATTGATGATGGTATGGTATGTTGAGAATACTATGGAAGTGTTCACCTCATCTCTCTAGGATCATGGCTTTATCACTAATCAGTGTGACTCCATTAGCACTGAGTAGTTGTGATGCACTATAGATTTTTGATCCATAAATAGCCTTCAAGAAATCATAAAAGTGCTTTGGATTTTTACTATCAGCATAGAACTGAATTTCGATTGCTTTCTTACTGAGCCAGGAATCCTGCATCTCTTTAAGTTTTGCTTGTACTTTACTTTTGATGGAATTAAGTACTGCCTTCTTAGAGATGGATGAACTATCCTGTTGGTAAATCTTGTGGACTTCTAGTTTTTCATTTAACAGCTTCTGAATTTCCTCATCAATATCATCAAACCAGTCTTGGTGTTAGGGAGTGTTCTGACCCAGATGAGCAAATGCAGTATTGTACACAAAATCTCCTTTCCTGCTCCACTCCTGCCAGCTGTGTGTTGGCTCATCTTTCCCTCTAAGTTAGCAATAAACTGTTCATGGTCAGAGAAGAACTCTAATTTTTTTTTATTTTATTTTTATATTTTTAATGTTCTCCAATCACTTCCTTAAAATTAAGATTTTATCCCCCCTACACCTTCCCCCCACTACCCCCCTCCCTCCCCATGACAGCATACAATTCTGTGTAGGTTTTACATATACTTTCCTATTGAGCACATTTTCGCTGTAGTCATGCCATGTAGTTGCACTAAAATAAATGGAAGAAATCATATAACAAATTAAAACATAATACACTAAAACCCACACACACACAAACATGATCTGCTACCTTCTGTGAATGACTTCCATGTTTCTTTCTCCGAGTGTGAAAGGCATTTTGCCTTAGAAAACCATCATTGGGATTTTTTTTTCAGTAAGTTCTTGTGTTATTACAAAGTTCCAAGTCTACCAGAAAAAACTCTCGCATACTGTGGTCGTTGCTGTGCACAAAGTTCTCCTGGTTCTGCCCCTTTCACTCAGCATCAGGTCATATAAGTCCTTCCAGGCCTCCCTGAAGTCTTCTTGTTCATCATTTCTTATGGTGCAATAGTACTCCATTACATTCATATACCATAATTTATTCAGCCATTCCCCAATTGATGGGCATCCCCTTGACTTCCAGTTTTTCGCTAGCACAAAGAGTGCTGCTATAAATATTTTTGTACACGTAGGACCCTTTCCCATTTTTATAATCTCTTGGGGATACAGTCCTAGTAGTGATATTGCTGGGTCAAAGGGTATGCACATTTTTGTAGCCCTTTGGGCATAGTCCCATACCGTTCTCCAGAAGGGTTGGATGATCTCACAGCTCCACCAACAATGAATTAGTAGAACTCTAACTTGTTGACATTAATTCTTCTGGTAGTCATTTTGCCCTGGGAGTGGCACTTGTGATGAATGAGAATGTTTAGATTGGAAAGTATAAGTCTAGGATCAGTCCAGCACTCCACCCACACCAAACATTGCCTTTGTCACTCTCACATCTTATCTGTCTCTTCTCCTTACAATCACGTAGTCTATTAGATGTCAATGTCTGCGACAAGGGTACATCCATGATGTTTTAGTGCATTTAGGTAAACAGAAAACAGTCATGTGATACACAAGTCTTCAGTATTTCTGTTTTCAACTGCATTCTTCCTTAAGACTCCTTGCCAAATCTGGTAATCTAAGACTACTCTAGTATTAAAGTCACCCAGAATTATAAGCTTGTTCTCTTTTGGCATATTGATGATAAATATCTCTGGGTCTTCATAAAATTTATCTTTGACCTCATCAGGTTTTGTCATAGTGAGAGCATAGACACTGATGATGGTGGCATGACATTTACTACAAGTGGCAATCACATTATAAGTTTTGCAATCAAAGAAACACAATACTTTATAGTAAATATTACATATATGTATATATATACACATTATATATGTGTGTGTATATATATATATATATATATATATATATATACATACCTATGGTATATGATCAACCCAAAGATCCAAGACTTTAGAGCAAAAACTCATTATTTCACAAAAACTGCTGGGAAAATTGCAAAGCTGTATGGCAGAAACTAAGTATAGATCAACACCTCACACCATGTACTAAGACAAAGTCACAATACATACATGATTTATACATAAAGGGTTATTTATACATACAGTGATTTATACATAAGCAAAGTAGGAGACTATGGAACAGTTTCTTTGTCAGATTTATGGGTAAGAGAAAATTTAAGACTAAAGAAAATACAGAGTATTACAAAATGTAAAATAGATAATTTGAATTTTATAAAATTAAAAAAAAGTTTTGTATCAGCAAAACCATTGCAACCAAGATTAGAAGCAAGTAGGAAAACAATTTTTACAGCAAATGGGTCTGATAAAGTTCTCATTTTTCAAATATATAGAAAATGACTCAAATTTATAAAAGTACATGCCAGTCCCCAATTGATAAATGGCCAAATGATATGAACAGGCAGTTTTCAGACAAGGAAATCAAAGCTATCTATAGTCATATGAAAAAAAATACTCTAAATTGCTACTGATTAAATAAATGCATGTTAAAACAACTCTAAGGTTCTATCCTCACACTTAATCATTTTCGCTAATATGACAAAAAATGGAAAGTAACACATGTTGCAGTGTATATGGGAAAACTGAGACACTAATGAGCTGATGGTGGAGCTGTGAGCTGATCCAACCATTCTGGAGAGCAGTTTAGAACTATGCCCAAAGGGCTGGAAAGCTGTACATACCCTTTGATCCAGCAATGCCACTGTTAAGTCTGTATTCCAATGACACCCAAAAAAGAGCGGATAAAGGCCTTCTTTGTACATAAATATTTGTAACAGCTCTTTTTGTGGTGGCTGAGAATTGGACATTGAGAAAATACCCAGCAGTTAGGGAATGGCTATATAAGCTGTGATATACAATTGCAATGTAATATTATTGTGCTATAAGAAATGATGAGCAAGATGGTTTCAGAAAAGCCTGGAAAGACTTGTAACAACTGATAAAAATCAAGTAGGCAGAGCCAGAAGAATAATGTGCAGAGAAACAGAAATTTATTTTTAAAAACCTTGAATGCCTTAGATATTCTCAGCTAAGGATTCAGGATAGTTCCAAAAGGATCACAATGAAGCATGCTATCCACTTTCAGAGAAAGAACTGATACTCTCTGAATATAGACTGAAGCAGGCTGTTTTTCACTTCTTTTCATTCTTTTTTTTTTATTTGAGTCTTTGTCTACAAAATAACTGGTATGGAAATGTTTTGGATGGCTTACCATCTTTCATGGGAGGGAGGGATAGAATTTGGAACTCTAAGCTTTTAAAAATGTTTTCTAAATTGTTTTATCATGTAATTGGGGAAAAATACAACATATGTGTGTATACATATATATGTGTATATGTGCATACCACATTTGTATGTATATTTGGGTAACCATATGTGTATATGTGTATTGTACATGTGTGTATGGATATATACATATGTGTGTATATATACACATATACATACATATTTATTTTTTGTATATAAAACCTTGGTATGTAACATTTTGGGGGTAAAAGTTCTGTAGCTTTTAAAAGTTGTTTCTCCTCACATGATTATTACTATATAGCCATCATATAAATTTTTCCACTATGTTCAGTTCATACATAGCTTTGCATATTTCTCTTAATATGTCATATTCATCATTTCTTATGAAATTAAAATTTCATTACATTCATATACAACACTTTATTCAACCAGACTCTATTTGATGGATCCTTTTTTGTCCAATTTTCTCTATACCAATAGTGCTTCATAATATTCTTTGAAATAGTGTTCCTTCTCAGAAGAAGATTTTTTTATTCTTTTTGATGAGAATGATCTCAATTGCTGTCACACACACATGCACGCACACACACACACACAAATAAGACATTGCATTGTATGAGAGTTAGGAACTTTATTTCATTGGTTTAAGAGACACACAGAAGAGGAATTACTTTTTATCAACCCTGGTCAGTACTTTCTTTATAATTTGTAATCTTAATGATTGCCAAGAACACTGAGTTGTCAAGATATATCAACAAGAATTTATTTATTGCCTATTGTGAGTCAAACATTGTGCTGTGTATTGGGGCTACAGAAAAGACTAGAACCCTACCCCCAAAAAAGGCAGTCCTTATTCTCAAGGAACTCATAATCCATGAAGGTGATGCAAAAACTTACATGAATGTATGAATGAACAAGATAATACATCGTATATATAGGAACATGTACATGATACATTATCTTATATGTAAGTGTGTAGTTTACATATATAGTTGCATATATAGGTGTATATGGAGAGAGAGAGACAGATAGAGAGAGCTGGGGTCGGGGGGAAGGCACTAGTAGTAAGGGAGATTGGAAAAGAATACTTATGGAAGGTAGGATTTAAGCTAGAACTTGAAGGAAACCAGAGGAGATAGAGATGAAGAGAGAAAGATTTCCACACATGGAAGACAGCCAGGGGGAAAGCACAGCATCAGGAGATGAAATACCTTATCGAGAGAAAAGCAAAAAAGCCACTAGATTGCAAGTATCCACAGGCAGAGTGTGGTGTGGGAGGAAGGTAAGGGATGACAAGAATATAAAAGTAGGAAGGGGAAAGGTTATGAAAGGCTTTAAAATCAAAAGAGAGAATTTTATATGAAATCCAGGAAGTAATATGGATGACACAGTCAGACTTGTCTGTTAGGAAGATCAATTTGGAGCATGAGGAGAGGATATGTTAGAGGGGAAGAGGTCTTGATTTGTCCAGACTTTAAGCATCAGAGGTGGGGCATATAATTCTCTATACACTGCCATTCTTTCCCTCTGGTCTGTATCATATATGCAATTCATTATGTAAATAATGAATAATAAAGAAGATGAACTACACCTGTGTATGGAGAAAATTTAATATATTAAATATTATGAAGATTTTGTAGGATAGGACTCTTGACTCTGTGACATAAAAGTCCCAAAAATGAAATATTAAAGTAACAATTCTATTCTGGTAAAGGAATGAAACTGTATAAAGAGTTGAATGCTGATTTATGAGAAGCTCACTGATCTTCATAATTTGGGAGAGGGCAAAGACTGGAAACAAGGAAAACTAAGGGTGATTTTAAAAAGATAGATCAGCTTTAAGAATAGTGTCAAAATTATAAGGCTGAGGTGATGAATCTCCCCCCTACCAACAAAAGCTTTTAAAGATGTATTTTGATGTTCACACTAATATACAATAAAGGTTAAAAACAAGTACTCAAAGTAACAAGGATGATGATAATGGGCATTAGAATAAAGACAGAACCTCTTCATTGGCATTTCCTTTCTGCTTTCTCTAATATGCAGAATAGTATTCAAAATAGGAAAGATAAAACTTTAAAATGGTTATGAAGAGCTAACATTAAAAAAGAGTGATGGATGACTAGAAATTACCTAGTACCTTCAGTGAGTTCAAGTCATCACATCTAAGTGAATTGCTTCCAAGTTTCTGAAAGTTATGTTATTGTACTAAATGATTATGGAATGTATGTTACTTTAAATGTATATGATTGCTAAACTGTTGTCAGTAATCTTTCAAACAACTTGGAGAATAGAATGTGGAAGATATTTCCGGTATTTAATGTATATGCTCATTTGACAGATGAAGAAGTTGTGAAAGAGAGAGCTTTGTCTAAGGTAATACAGGAAAGTTAGTGGCAGACCTGAAACCTGAACCGAAGTTTCTAGAACAGTTTGAAAGGAAAGAACCATAAAATCAAGCCAGAGAGATGCCTAACTAGAAGGACGTAAAGAGGGAATCTATAACCAAATCCCTCATTTTACTATTGACGAAACAGATTCTGAAACATTTCAAGGGACTTGCTCAGTGTTACACAGGAAGTAGGTGGCAGAACTTGAATTCAAACCAAGATTATTTCCATTGTACCAGAATTTATGGTGTCAGAAGCAGGGAATCATAAATTGAACAAGTTTTGACCAGAATCTATTTGTTCATTCAGCAAATATTAAATATCTATTAAATGTAAAATGCTTCGCTAGAAAATTAGAGAGGTACAAACACAAAAAGAACATAACTTCCCCCAAGAAGTTTATAGGAGGCATTAGACAATAAATGACTATCATACCAAAGAGAATGTGATGAGTATGTAAACGTTTGGAGCATTTGAAAGAGTTCAGAGGAAGGTTGGATAAGACTTCATTGTCAGAGGGAGCATTAAGCAATGTTATGAAACAACGGACAAAGGTGGGAAAGTGCAGAATACATTCAAGTGAGAGGAAGTAGTACTGTTTCCTAGGAGCAGAGTATATACGAAGAGACAAAGCACAAGATAAGTCCTATCAATTAAGGTAGGATGGAGTTAGATTATGGAGGCGCTTGACTACCAAGGCAGGAAGTTATCTGGTAGTTAATGGGGAGCAACTGAAGGATCTGAAGTAAAGAATGATGTGGGCAGAGATATACATCAGAAATGATGATAATAATGACCATTTATATAGTGCCTTCTACATAGTATCTCATTTGGGCTTTATAACAGCCTTGTGGGGATGGGTTGGGAAGAAAATGTTGCCAAGTTTCAAAAAAGGAAAGAAAATACGGTCTCGAGTCTATATTTCAGTGAATCTGCCTTTGATTACAGACACATTTTTTCAAGTACATTTCTTAATATTTAAATAGAGGCCAAAAAGAACCAAGCTGTGTCATTCTGATTACAGTACTCCTTAGGATTACTATCCTGTTTGAGTCTAAAAATGCCATAGACTCAACTTATATATAACTTGCAGGAAAGCTTTTTGTGTTGTGTACAAAACACATGGATATGGTCTATATCATACTATACTTAGGTAAGTTCAGAACTGATTTAAGGACTCATCTTAAAGAATAGTTTTCAATGGTTCAAGTCAGCTTGGAGGGAGTTGTCCAACACAATGCACCAGATGTGTCCCTTGGCCATCTGCTAGTCAAAATTTGCTTCTAAAACTTGGATGAAGGAATGCACAGCATGTTTATGAAAATGATAGGTAAAACAAAGTTGAGGATAATTAAGATGTTAGATAATAAAGATCTAGCTATTTCTACAGGTTAGAATAATGGGTAGAATCTAATATGAACTTTAATAGAGATAAACGTAAACTGTGCTTGGGAACAAAAATTAAACTGAATAAATTCAAGATAGAAACTATCAGTGCATATAAAAATAATCAGAGGGTGTTAGTGGACTGAAAATTCAATATGAGTCAACACTGAAGCATAGCAATCAAAAAGATAATGAAAACAGTGCCTGGTGAGCAAGCAGTAATGTTGAATAAACATTGAGAAATATTTGTTGTATGTTGAATTCCCATAAAATTATGTTCGTAGACAATTTTGTAATTTTTGCCTTGAATTATAGATGACAGTGTATTAGACCATGAGACGCAAGTTACTGTATGAATTCCTGCATGGCACTGGGTAAGCAAGTGAAATAAAGATGCTTGTGCATCTCCAGGGCTCTAAGGAGTGTTGTAGCTGGAGGAAATGAATGATTTTGTTCAAAAAACACCTCAGCCAATTTGCCAAAGATGCGAATGGCTCCAAAGATTCAAAAAGTAATCAATTCTTTTAAATGGATGGGACTAGAGGAGAGGGGAATGTAATACAAATCTGTGAGAAGGAAGAGCATGCAGTCCCCACTTAAAAGAAACTGGTGGACCTGATTCCAGAAATATGTGACAATATGTAACAGAAGTGCACTGCTGCATTCATAGACATTCAAGAACTGGTTCTAGCCAGTTACGCATATAATGAAATTGATTAGTTGTATAGGTAGGACCAATTTCTTTCAAATCACTGACAAGGCTGGGACTTAGTCCTTGCAACAGGGGAAGTGAGATTGGTGAATTATACAAGAGTTAAAATCTGGTGGGTTTCCCACTGAACCAGAACTAATATGATGAGTCTCTTCAAATATAAGGACACCAGGCTATTTAAATAGGATCAGACTGTCCCAGGTAAGAAAAATGGGGCCAATTAAAGCTACTGTTGATCAATATTGACTTCAGGCTTATGAGTGGCCACTAGATTGCCAGCCTGCTCGAGATAAAGATACAGTACCAAAAAATATTGGTCAACAAAATTGAGTCACCCATTTTCATGTCTAGCTGCTGTTTGCACGAGAGAGACCATGAAAACAATGATATAAAGGCAGAAGCTTCGTGCCTTCTCCATCTAAGACTAATATGTGACTTATAGATATCATTCACTCTTTGCCTTTTTGCATTTATTCTGTCCTACTTTGTGGGATGAATGAGTATTGTGGACCACTATGACCTTGAGAGCTTTGAAAGTTCAGAATGATAGGTCACTGGAATTTCAGGATCCGGACTCTATGCTAGGCTTTGCCAGTCAGCCCAAAATCAAGGCCACAAGGAAGGACCTAAAGGATACAGCCCAGTGATAGATTGGAAGTAGCCTCATCTAGCTGCCATGCTGCATTTGGAAAGAAAACTGGTAAGGTTAACTTTATGTAAAAGCTTGAGTTTGAGTTTATCATTCCTAGGGAATGAGGTTGTATAGGTGCAAACATGCACCCCATCTCAACCTAACATTAGGGAGAAATGTTTTTGCTTCTATTCTTAGAATGCCTTTGAAGTAAGTATCCTTTTGTAAAGCTAGCTGGTACTAAGTGTTTAAATGTAACTAAGATGCTACTTATTGCTGGCTAAAACTGAGAAGAATACAACAGAATGGATTTGAGATAACTATATTAGAGAAGAATCACCTTATCAATCGTAGAACATTGAGGGGCAAATGTGGTCCACATTGTCTGAAAAAGTTAGTCTTGAATATTTCTACATATTAATAAGATACTTTAGTAAATATAGATATAATCCATCAACCAAAAGCCCAAATTCTGTCGGCAGCAAGTTTCTTTAGTGATCAGAAGTAACTGCGCCCACAATCGTACACTTATGTGAAGCAAAGATTAAGAAAGGGGATGAATGTCAGATAATAGGCTCAGTCAGGTCAGCTAGAACAACTGCAATAGGGGAAAAGGCAAAAGGAAAATCAGTCAGGTTAAAGTCAGAGGAGTCAGAGAGTAATTTCAAATTGAAGTAATCATGAAACTTTGCCCAATTCTATGTGTGAGTTGTTACTTAGTGAAGTGAAACAATGCTCGTAAGTATCTAAGGTGAATTGTCATTAGTGGTTCAAGCCTTCAGTGTTGGCTTCAATTCCAGGCAAATCACTGGATAATAACGTTTTGCTATTGGTATCCAAAAAGGAAACCATGATTGATATAACCGGAGGTTGAAAAGAGAGTTCCATATGTCTAGGTTGGCCTTTCATTTTGGATCCCTAGTGTGGAATGTTCTGTGACAGATGACCTCTTCATCAGTGTTTCTATTCCAATGTGTTAAATATTTTCCAAAGCAGACTCTGGGACATTGTAAAAAGATACCAAGCAAATTGTTTCCAACCTTGCTGTACTTATAATCAATATTCTCCTCATGTTTCCAGCCTGGTTTAATCTAATGGTTGTAATTTTCCAAAAACGATGAAAACAGGTAAATAAAACTTTCTACTCTTCTAGTACCTGACTTTTTGCTTCTTCATTCACCATTTCTGCAAACAGAAACTTGCCTTAAATCTATTTCTAGGTAATTTACAAATGTTCATCTGCTTCTTCAACACTATGTGTTTTTATGTTCTATGTTAGTCATAGTGTTTGAAGGGCAGTCACCAGTAGTTCTGCTAGATCATATTACAGTTAGGTAGGAAGTTGTAACAGCAAGAAGAAGGATTTTTTGATGCTGTTCTGAAGTGAGTTTTAGCCAATCAAGTGCCTTTGATTGAGTCTTGCCTTTGACCGAATCAATCAAGAATCTTTGATTTGAAACAATTCTATTACTTGGAGAGAGAGTAGAGCAGTCAGAAGCAGAACTGAGAGATGCAAGTGTGAACTGGCTAGGGAAACTTACTTGTGAGAAAGTCTGACAGAAAGAATGGTTGTGATGTCAGGATCCCTGTTTATTGATCTGTGCTGATTAATCAGACAGAAGCCCTGTCTGTTGGTCTTTATGAGTGAACTTTCTTGATAGCATTGGTAATGTGTACAAACATTGTTATAGTCATGTTAAGCTTCGTTTTCCTAGAAACAGAATCACTGGATTTTTCTAGAAATAGAAGCCCCTGAAGCCTGCTGTCAGATAGAAGCAAGAAAAGTTTGGCGTGGAATAGTCCTGAGACAAGGAGGAGGAGCAGAGAGCTGTCTGTGAAGGAACCCAGGCAAGATTTGGGAATGGTCATTCCACCGAGGAAGTGTCATGGGTTTTGGAAGTCAGTCTTGTGTCAAGATGAGAGAGGACTTTTTTGGACACTGTGTATCAGTTAAGAAGATTGTTCTTACGGTGACCTAGGAGTGGATGATGTGGTGTTTTCTTCTATCTCTTAAGGATGCATTGTGCTAGGGAAGACCCTAGCCTTGGACCCCCTGACTTTGGGGATGAAACGATATACATTATGTGCCATATGACATACCAAATGCTATGAGATACATATATGTATTAGATGATATGTTTTGCTTAGTTATGTTGTTATGAATGGTATGCTTTATTGAACAATGTTTAGTTTGTTACTGAATAAATGAGTTCATTATACTACACAACTAGACCCTTAAAATCATGCACAGCCATAATCTTCAGGTATGCTGCCATGATTGGCATTATAGAAGTTTTCACACATATCCTGATCAAAATGCCTATCCTAAAGAAAAAAGCAGTTCTCATTTTTTTTGGTCAAAATATAGTCTTAATGGACCTAGGAACCTCCTGGGAATGCATCAAATGATGGAACCAGTAATACAATCGATCCTTGCTTCATTTCTGGGAAACCAAATTATAAGATATATGATCTGAAAGTACAATGAGCTTTCATTATTCTTGTGTTCATCTGTTGGAATATTTTTTGTCGCTATTGGTGGATTTTTGCCTTCATAGTATCTGGCGTGTTTATTTTCATTCACTTGATTACTTATGTATTTTTTTTTTTTGCTATAGGAGAGATTGTAGTAACTCTGTTTAAAAACAACGGACATTTATAGAGTGATTTCAAGTTGGAAAATATTTTCCTCACAACATTACTATGAGAATTTGTTAAAAAAAAAAAAAAAACAGTATTTTTTCACATTTACATGTCAAGAAAAATTTTATCATTCATTTCCTCAAGCTTTTAAGTTCGAAAATTTTGTCCCCCTCTCCATCCCTCCCTAATCCTTTCCTGAAAATGATAGGTATGTGCTATTATGTAAAACTATTTCCATATTAGTCTCAGTTGTGAAAGAGAAAAAATCAAAAGTTAAGAAAATATGAAAAAGAATAAAGTGAAAAAATATCTTTCAATCCGCATTCAGAGTCCATCAATTCTTTATCTAGATGTGGATAGCATTTTCTTCAAGAATCCTTTGTACTTGTCTTGGATCATTGTGTTGATAAGAAAAACTGAGTGATTCATGGTTGATCATCACACAATGTTGTTGATACTGTGTACAACATTTTCCTAGATCTGCTCATTTCCCTTTGAATCAGTTTGTACAAGACTTTCCAAATTTTCTGAAATCTCCCTGTCAATCATTTCTTATTGCATAATATTATTCCATTACATTCATATACGACAGTTCATTTGATCCATTCCCCAATTGATTGGCATCCCCTCAGTTTCTAATATTTTGCCATCACAAAAAGGACTGCTATAAATATTTTGGCACATGTCTATCATTTCCCCTTTTTTATGATCTCTTTGGGGTACAGACCAAGTAGTGGTATTGCTGGATGAAAGTATATACAAAGCCCTTTGAGCATAGTTCCTAATTGCTCTCCAGAATGGTTGAATTAGTTCACAATTCCACCCACATTGCATTAGTGTCCCAAGTTCCCTATATCTTCTCCAACATTTATCATTTTCCTTTTCCATCATATTAGATAATCAGAGAGGTGTGAGAGTGATACCTTAGGCTTGTTTTAATTTGCATCTCTCTAATCAGAAGTGATTTAGAGCGCTTATTCATATGACTATAGCTAGTTTTTATTCTTCATTTGAAAATTGCCTTTTCATATTCTTTGACCATTTATCAATTGGGAAATGAGTTGTATTCTTATAAATTTGACTGAGTTCCTTATTCAGAAATGAGACTTTTGTTGGAGATACTTGCTATAAAGATTGTTTCCCAGATTTCTGCTTTCCTTCTAATCTTGTTTTCACTGGTTTTGTTTATACAAAAACTTGTTGATATAATGTAATCAAAATGATCTATTTTGCATTTTGTTTTACTCTCTATTTCTTGTTTGATATTGAATTCTTCCCCTCCTCATAGATTTGACAGGTAGACTATTCCCTGCTCTTCACATTTACTTATGGTGTTACCCTTTCTGTCTAACTCATGCCAAAGATCTGTCATACCTACCTTACCTAATATTCCATTTATTTCCTTAGTTTCTTTCTAGTTTATTTTTTCATTGGATTTATCAAGTTCTTTGAGAGGACAATTGAGGTCTTTTACTAGTATCTTTTTATTGTCTATTTCTTCTTGTAACTTACCTAACTAATCCTTTAAGAATCTAGATGCTATACTACTGAGTACATCCATATTTTGTATTTGTATTTCTTCACTGTCTTTGGTACTTTTTAGTAAGATGCAGTTTCCTTACTTATCTCTTTTGCAACAGTTGCCTGAATGGGGGCACAGCTAGCTGGGTAGCTCAGTTCCTCCTCAGTCTCCCCCTCCCCTTCCTTCTCCTCTCCAAAGGAAGGTAAATTTGAATGGCCAGAAGATGTTCAGTTGACCTGGGTTTTACTGGGTAGATTCCCTTCCCTTCCCTTGCCCTCCCTTCCTTTCCCTTCGCTTGCCTTCCCTTCTCTTCCCTTTCCTTCCTTTCTCTTCCATTTCCTTCCCTTCCCTTTGCTTTCTCCAAACTTTCGACCTACTACACTCTGAAGCTCAGACAAAACTGGGCCCCCATTCAGACAAAAGCGCCTAAGGGCTCTCTTCTGGACCCTCCTGGTTTAACAGTGATTATCAATAGTAACTGTGCTGTTTCTCTCCAAACTTAATGTCTTTCTTCTTTGCCTCATTAAAGTGACCATGCCCTGGATGCTTCTCAAACAGGCCTATTCAATGAATGGGTGTTACGTCACTCTAAGTGAGTACCTGCATAGATTTTATCCTAAAGAAGTCAAGGTCTCCCAGTGCATCCTGGATCATCTCCAGTCACCCTATGATTATCTGGTCACTGGATTCAGATGGCTCTGGAGGAGAAGTGAGGCTGGTGACCTGCACAGCCCTCCCTCACTCAAAACAAAGTCAAGTGCAAGTCATGTCATTATTTTTCTGATGGCGTGGTCTCTTTAACAACGAAGGATGAACACCACAACAATTTTGACTTTTATTTTGTCTGAGATCAGGATTACTCTCCCTGCTTTTCTTTTTCACTTCAACTGAAGCATAATAGTTTCTTTTCCAGCTTCTTACCTTTACTTTATGTCTCTCTGCTTCAAGTATGTTTCTTGTAAACACTACATTGTAGGAGTCTGATTTTTATCCACTGCTATCCACTTCTGTTTTATGGGATAGTTCATCTCATTCACCTTCTCAGTTATGATTACCAACAGTGTATTTCCCTCCATCCTATACTTCCTCCTGATAGTCCTTTCTCTCCTTTTAACCTTTCCCACATCTCCAGTATTTTGCTTCCAACTATCACATATGATGATCTGTCCTCCCTTCTGCCACCACCCCCTTTTACCCAATCTCCTTTCCTCCTATTTTGAAGTCAGATAAGATAGATTTCTATATTTAACTGATTGTGTATAGAATTCTCTCACTGAGCCCAAATTGATGAGAATAAGGTTCAAGCAATTCTCCTTACCTACCCTTCGACTTCCCTTCCACTGCAATAGATCTTTTGTGTCTCTTCATGTAAAATTATTTACCTCATTGTACCTCTCCCTTCCTTTTGCACCCATTGTACTCCTCTTTCTAATCCCTTAATTTTAAAAATTTACTTGGTATTTTATTTTCCCCAGCTACATGTAAATACAATTTTTAACTTGTGTTTTGAATTTTGAGTTCCAAGTTCTCTTCTTTCTTCCCTTTCCACCACCTGCCACATTGAGAAGGCAAGCAATTCAACATAACTCATACATGCATAGTGATGCAAAACATTTCCATAATAGTCATGTTCTAAAAAATAATATAGACATTTAAAAAATGCTTTTGGAAAAATAAAGTAAAAACAAACAAATTATGCTTTGATCTGTAATCAGAAACCATCAGTTCTTTGTTTGGAGATAGATAGCATTTTTTATCATACGTTCTTCAGGGTTGTCTAGGATCATTTAATTGTTGAGAATAGCTAAGTCATTGAAAGCTGATCATCTTACAATATTGCTGTTACTTTGTACACAGTACCTCTCACTTTGCATCAGCTTATGTGAGTCCTTCCATGTTTATTTTTTCCCCTGAGATCATCCTGCTAATCATTTCTTAGTATTCCATCACAGGAACATAGCACAGTTTGTTCAACCATTCCCCATTTGATGAACATTCCCTAAATTTCCAATTCTTTGCCCCCAGAAAAGAACTGTTATGATAATTTTTGTGCATGTAAGTCCTTTTCTTTTTTTAAATCTCTTTAAGGATACAAACCTAGTAGTGATATTACTAAGTCAATGGGTATGCATGTATTTATATCCTTTGGGCAGATTTCCAAATTGCTTTACAGAATGTTTGAATCACTTCACAACTGCACCAACAGTGCATTAATATCTGACATTTCACACAACTCCTCTAACTTCTATCATTTTCCTTTTCTGTCCTATTAGTTAATCTAATCGGTGTGAGACAGTACTACAGGATTTTTAATGTGCATTTCTTCAATCAATAGTAAATTAGAACATTTTTTTCATAGCTTTGACTATTAATCTGAAAATTGTTCCTATCTTTTGATCATTTATCAGCTGGGGAGTAGCACTTATGTTTATAAATTTGACTCAGTTTTCTAGTTTGAAAAATTAGTCATTGATCATAAAAATGTGCTTCAAATTTTTTGTCACAGTTATGATTACTAAATGTATTTCACTCTATCCCATCCCATCCCTCCATTTATTCCATTCTCTCTCTCCTTTCACTTGTACCTCCTCAAAGGAGGTTTTGTTTCTGACTACTCAATCCCCCAATATGTCTTCTCTTCTACCATTCTCACCTTATCTTATCCTCCTCTCATCCTACTTTTCTTCAGGGTAAGATAGATTTCTTACCCTAGACATGTGAAAGTTATTCCTACTTTGAATAAATTCTTATGAAAATAAGGTTCACTCACTTCTCCTTGCCTCCCCCTTTTGTCCCCTCATTATAAAAGCTTTATCTTTAATCTTTTGTATGAGATAATTTACCCCATTCTACCTCCCTCTTTCCCTTTCTTCCGGTACACTCTGTTCTCATTCCTTAATTTCATTGTTTTAGATATCATCCCTTCACATTATTTGACTCACATCTGTGCCCTTTGACCCCTTCTCTCTCTCCCTCCCTCTTTCTGTCTCCATATATGTGTGTGTATGTATGTACATGTATATATATGCATATATGCACATATATTTGCGTGTCTATATTTTACATGCATACATGTGTGTATACTGTGTGTGTATATGTTGTGTATAAACTGCCCTAATAATGAGAAAGTTCTTATGCATTACAAGTATCATCTTGGAAACAATTTAACCTTATTAAGTGCCTTGCAATTTCCCTTTCCTGTTTACCTTTTTTGCTTCTTTGGGGACTTGCATTTGAAATTCATATTTTTATTCAGCTCTAGTCTTTTCATCAAGAATGCTTGAAAGTTTAATTGAATGTTCACCTCTTCCCCTGAAGGGTTATACTCAATTTTTCTGGGTAGATGATTCTTGATAGAAATCCTACTTCCTTTGCCTCCAGAATATTACATTCCAAGCCCTCCAATCCTTTAATGTAGAAAGTGCTAAATTTTGTGTCCTCATGACTGTGGCTTCCTGATACTTGATTTTTTCTTTTTGGCTGCTTGTAATATTCTCTGCTTGACCTGGGAGCTCTGAAAGTTGGCTATAATATTCCTGGAAGTTTTCCTTTATGGAGCTCTCTCAGGAGGTGAGTGGTGGATTCCTTCAATTTCTGTTTTAGCCTCTGGTTCTAGAATAATTCCTTGATAATTTCTTGAACAATGATATCTAAGGTTTTTTTGTGATCTTAACTTTCAGGTAGTCCAAGGATTTTTAGATTATCTTTCCTAGAGCTATTTTCCAGGTGTGTTGTTTTTCCTATAAGGTATTTCACAGTCTTCTTTTTTTCATTGTTTTTCATTTTGTTTTATTGTTTCTTGGTTTCTCTTAAAGTCATTAACTTCCATTTGCTCAATTTTAATTTTTAAAGAATTATTTTCTTCACTGAGCTTTTGGTCCTCCTTTTCCATTTGAATAATTCTACTTTTTAAGGAGGTTTGTTTGTTTCTTTGAGTGAATTTTTGTGACTCTTTTTCAGTTTTGTTTATTCTATTTTAAAGGCATTTTTCTGCTCATTGATTTTTTTGGATCTCTTTTACCATTTGACTTACTCTTTTTGAAGATGTTATTTTCTTCAGTATTTTTTTGTGTCTCCTTTTCCAAGTTGTTAACTCTTTTTTCATGATTTTCTTGAATTATTCTCATTTTTCATCCCATTTTTCTATCTCCTGCCTTTTTTGACTTTTAAAATCCTTATTGACCTCTTCAATAACCTGAGACCAATTCATATTTTTCTTGGAGGCTTTGGATGGAGGAACTTTGACTTCGTTGTTTTTTTCTGAATGTGTGTTTTCATCTTTCTTGTCACCATAATAACTTTTAATGTTTTTAATTTTTTGCTCATTTTCCTAGCCTATTACTTCACTTTTTACTCTTTGTTAAAGTGGGGATCTGCTTCCAGGGTGTAAGCACACTGTCCCAGGCTTCAAAGGTTTTGTGCAGCTATTTTCAAAGATATTTTTAGGGACTTAGTTTCTTCCAAGGTGGTATGATCTAAAGAGAGGTATATACTCATCTCCTGTCCTGTGCTCTGTTCTGTGAGTAACCACAAATCCTCTTTTATGCCTTGGAACTGTGATGAGTGTCCCTGCTCCACTAGTGTACTAATATTCTTCCTGGTCATGGGACTGTCACCCAGGACTGTGACTCTGTATGGGCAAAGCAGCAGAGTCCTGCCTCAGTGCTAGTGAAGAGACCCCTGTAATTTCTGTCTGACCAGTTGTTCTATCCTCCTAAAATCTGTGGTCTGAGACCTCAAGATCATTCACTGACACTGCTGATTCAGTCACTCACAGGGCTTGCTCCTTTTTGCTGGGACTCATTCTGGACTTGTATAGCCTATGCTAGACTGAGCTCCATTCTCATACAAGTGTAACATATCTTTGCTGCTGATCTTCCAAAATTTCTTTGGTATCTGTGGGCTGAGAAGCTTGGAAACTTTCACTTCTGCCACTGATTCAGTCTCCTTGAGACCAGCTTCTCATTTGTTGGGGCCGTATCTGCACTGGCACAGCCTGTGCTGGACTGTACTCCTATCTTTCTCAAGCAACAGACATTTCATGCTGATCTTCTAAGTTGTCTTGCATTGAAAAACTGCTTGACTTCATCTTTGTGTGTGTTTGCCACTCTAGAATTTGTTTAGAGTCATTTTTAAAGGTTTTTGAGGGGTTTGGGAAGAGACCTCAGGAGAGTCCATGCCTTTACTTCCCGATCTTGTCCTTGCTCCTACAGCAAATCTTGAAGACACTCTCTCCTTAATTCCATTTATGTATATTCCTGCTAGCTGTGCCATTAGTGATACAATTTTTAAGAATTACAAATATCATCTTCCTATGTAGGGATGTAAGTAACTTAGCTCTATTGGAGATCTTATGTGTTCTTTTCTCTTTTTACCTGTTTGTGCTTCTCATGGCTCTTGATATTGGAGGTCAAATTTTTGGTATAGTTCTGATCTTCTCCTTATGAAAGCTTGAAATCCTTCTGTTTCATTGAATGACCATTTTTTCCTTTGATGTACTATGCTTAATGTTGCCAGGTAAGTGATTCTTGGTTGTCCTAATTTCTGTGGCCTTCAGAATATCATATTTCATGTCCTCCAATGCTTTTCATGTTGTAGCTGTCAAATCCTGTGTAATTCTGATTGTGAATTCCTGATATTTAAATTGTTTCTTTATGACTATAGTGTTTTTTCATTGACTTGAGAGTTTTGAAATTTGGCCATCATATTCCTTCAAGTTTTTATTTGGGGATTTCTTTCCTGATTGGTGGATTCTTTCAATGCCTATTTTGCATTCTGATTCCAGTATATCTGAAGAGTTTTCCTTGATAATTTCTTGACAGATGTTGTCCAGGTCATCCTTTTGATTATGACTTTCTGTAAGTCCAGTGATTCTAGCATTTTCTCTCCTGGATCTGTTTTCCAGGTCAGTTGTTTTTCCCATGAGGTATTTTAGATTTTCTTCCATTTTATCATTCTTTTGAATTTGATTTAATATTGATGTGTCATAGGGACATCAGCCTACTCTTCCTCAATTCTAACTTTTAAGTTGCTGTTTTTCTCAATTATCTTTTGTACTTTCTTTTCTATTTGGCCAATTGTACTCATTAAAGATTTGTTTTCTTTAGTGGCTTTTTGGACTTTTCCATATGGCCAATTCTAATTTTTAAGCATTTTTCCAAGCTATTGATCCTCTCATAAGTCTCTTGCATCACTCCCCTTGCTTTTCCCATTTTTTTCTTCTAATTCTCTCGTATGATTTTTAAGTTACTTTTTGAGGTCTTACTGAGTTCTTACTCTTTGAGTTCTTTATGGACTTGAGACCACTTGTCATTTTTCTTTGCAGTTTTGTCTATAGGTGTTTTGACATTATTGTCCTCTTCTAAGTTTGTGTCTTGGTCTTTCTTCCCTGTCACCATAAATTGCTGCAGTCAGATTCTTTTTGTTGTTGTTCTGTTTCTGCTAATCTTTCTTTTTTGCTTTTGCTTTTTTCTTTTCTTTTAGATTTTATTTCTTTTCCCAGGGTGGAATGGGCACTGTCTCAGGCTTTTTGTGCCAGTGGCTACAGGCCCTAGTTGCTTGTCTGATCCTCTGCTGATGTTGCTGTGAGGCCCCAGTGTCTTGTGTTGTGCTGCCTGGCACTGCTGGAGGCCTTGGGGGCATGGCAGCTTCCCAGTGCTTAGTTGAGGTCCTAGTTATGGTGTCTGGCATTTGCTGAGGCCCTGTAGAGTGTTTCTGCATTTCCCAGGGCTACACTGAAGCATGTTAATGTCTGACTGCTGAAAGATGCCTCTTTATCTCTGGCATTGCTGAAGCATATGATGTTCCTCTGATTTAGAGTTTGCCGGTCTCTGTTACTATAATAATGCACGTAGGAGAGTCCTGGAGTTGACATCTGCCTGCTCCAGCACAGTGGGCTCAACATCTCTCACTGTTTTGTTGAGGTGGAAATTTCTGCTGGCTTGCTGGATTAATTCCTGTCCAAAAATATGCTCCCCTTTTACCCTAGTGAGACAAAATTTTCTTGCCAATCTTCCAAGTTTCTTGGGTTAAAAGATTTTTTTCCCCCATATTTTATTGTTTTGTGCTAATCTAGGATTTTGGGGAGGTTATGACTATTTTGAGATGAATAGGGGAGTTACAGCAATACTTAATGTAATTAAAGCCACTTCTCTCTTTAAATATTTCCTGTCTCCTGGCTCATTTCTTTACCCTTATGCATTGCTTTATCTTCAAATGTATTTTGTAGTTCTAGTAGTAGTAGTAGTAGGAGTAGGAGTAGCAGTAGCAGTAGTAGTGGAAGTAGTAGTAGTAGTAATGGTAGTAGTAGTATTCTTCCTCATGAATATTAGGAGGAAGATGAGGACAAAGAAGCAAATGAAGAGGAGGTGGAAAAGGAGGATAAATATGATGATGAAGACCACTAATGGTGGGGGGCAGTGATAGTGATAGGTGATGATATTCATACACTGTCAGAATTTATTACAACTTTTATGTACAGTCTTTCACTGGAATCACTATCTATCTAAGTCTGACAGGAGAGCTCATATAAGCCCCATTTTACATGTGGAAAATTTGAGACTTAGAGAAAATAAGGGGAAGGTTGCCTAATGAGAATAAAAGGGAGCAAGAAAAGACTTAACCATGATGTTGATTAATAAAACTAGCCTACTATTATGAGCTGTTCAGACATTGAAGATTTTAATTGAAATAGCCCTCTCTACCAGCTCTAATTCTTATTAGAAGGAGCCCAAAACATTTAAGTCATTATTACAAATTTTTAAGACCATTTAATTTTCTAGGGGAACTGGGATGCTCACAGAAGGGGGAAGGATTGATTCTGTAGTGGTTATTAAAATCAATTTCCCTTCTGGGTACAGTCCATGGGGAGGATTATCTAGATCCACAATGGGAATGGGGGAGAGAAAAGAGTCATTGGAGAAGAAATAAGAATTTGTCCACTTGCTCAAATTTATTTGTAACCCCACAACCATTATTCATCACGTTTTGTTGTCATTCCTGTACATATGCAGAGAAGTAAAATAGTTCAAGTAACCCAACAGACCCCTGTTTCCAGCTAAGGTTGCACAAGGCAACTCTCTGCTTTGCTGGTTTAGTTCTCATGCTATAAATAAGTGTCCTTTTGTAGTCTAGTTTTGTCATTCTGTTGCATTTTTGTACTCTTTTGTTTATTTTGCTACTTGCAATGCCCCCCCCAGCATGATGTTGGAGTGTTTTCAGGTGTTCCTAAATTTAAAATTCCTATGCTAAGTTTCAGCTATACACAAATTATAGTGCTGTTGCCTATGAGTTCAATGCTAATGTTTCAAAAATGTAATACATCCAGAAAAAGAAAAGGGAGATTCACTTATCCATATGTGAGGCTGCTTGAAAATGTGCTAAGGTAAATGATGTGACCAAGCAACTCATAGGAAACTAACTCTACATTCCCACAGAAGTAAGGATTTAGTATTTACTAACTTAGTGGTCAAGGCAACTTTATAGAACACAACTGCCTCTAATGACAAAAACTGACTGTTTTCCCCCAGCACCTTGTACAGTTTTGTAAAAGGAGTCAGTGCTTAATCAGTTTGTGGTATATATTGTCCCATTATATTACATCGTATTTTGCTATACTAACCATACCGTACTGTGTTGTTTTCCATTGTATCTTATTACATTATGATATACTATATTGTATCTGAGAAACAGTGTGACAAATTAGATGGAGAGCTGGGGTCAGAACCAGAAAGAATTGGGTTCAAATCTTGCCTTTAAAATATGTTATGTGACTCTGGACATGTCATTTAATTTCTTAATTTTCCAAGCCATGATTTCATATCATAAATTACAAATTAGACAGAAACCTTTTTTGTTAGAGGGAGTTCCAAGATAGAAATTCTCTACTTCCCTAGTCTCTATTGCTCTCCCTAAACTGTACCATAGTATAGTGCATTTCATTATATTATATTATAATGTACTATATCTTTCTATATTATGTTACTTTGCTATTAAATATATTTAAACCTTTGCTAGCTATACCTGAAAATTTAAAATGAGTGAGAAGAGAGTTAAATGACAATGATAATAGCCAAAAAATATGAGATTATCAGTCAGATCTGGGTTTTATAACTGGGTCTACCACTAAGCAGCTATCTAATCCTGGACAAACCACTTCCTTCCCTGCTCAAATGCCTTTTCTAGTTGTGCTACTTATTGATTACATTGGATTGCCAGTGTTACCACTATAATATCTGTATCATAGTACTGAGAAAAAAGTTAAAATTATTGGAGCTTTCTGGTTTTGTATGTGCCAGAAACTAGAGTTACTAGAGTAATGCTAAATAATTTTGAAAATTTCAATTCTATACCGTTTCCCTAACATCATATAGTCTATTCTTAAACTCATATTCAATTCTGGGTCCAACTTATTTTTCTTGATAGGGGCTGTTCTAAATATGTGTACTCAGATATTAACATAATGAACTGACTTTTCAATTTCAATCTATCAAATGTATATAATAAGCACTCAATAAACTGCTTTTTATTTAAAAAATAAAAATTTCAAGCTATATGTAACTTATAGAAGTTATTTTAACAACTTTAGAAACTAAACTCAAAATATGTAGAAATATACCAAAAACATCATTTGGAGAGTATTTTACATTTTTGAAATATCATGATAAATGTAAAGGTCCTGCATAGAAATATATGCAGTAGATAAATACAAAATTGATAAAGTGGTTACTGTTATCAGTAGCAGTAGAAGTCAGATTCCAAAGGGTCAGGTTAGCTGTCTATTAACTTTTCCTGAGGAGAGGAGGATAAAGAGTCTGAAAGCCAAAGCATCTAGTACAATAGAAATGTTTGTACTGCTATATGTTATTTAGTTAAAATTTTCTCTACGTTTGTGAGCAACGGATTGCTTCTATACTCACTCCTTTGTCAGGTCTACTTAAATGGCTCAAATGATGGGGCTTTTCACTATTTCCCATAGGAAACAATTTGTCCAACTAATAGACCCAACTGAGCTATTTCTTCTTAGACATTCACTCAAAAATTTCCTTTACTCAATTTCATCCCATTACTCCCAGTTATTTTCTCTTGATTTACCAAAAAGATTTGTTCTTCCTCCTTCCTTCATACCCGTGAGCTGCTTCTGAGTGATCAAATTTGTTTCTAGCCATTTCAACAATTTATACAGTCACATAATCATCTGTTAGGCTGTATATATTAATCAGTCCATGTTGGCTTTCATTCATTTTCATTACTTTGTGATAGATGTTTCATTTACTGACCTATGTGTTACACTAGGAAGTCAAAATTTTCAACCTGTACTATGTGATATCTTAAAAGAGAAATGAGTCAAATTTTGTCCTACCCAATCTCATTCCATAGTGATAAATTATATTTCATGTTCTGTAGAAGATGTTTGCTGTCTGGCCTTAACTATCTGTATTTTCCTATGTTCTCTTAGCTGTTCAAATGTTTCTGTGTGTATTTGAACACACACACACAAATATATAAAAATATATACACACATATATACACACATACACATAGATACATTATACACACATGTTATTTTCTTCAGTTAGACTGAACAATGTAATTAATCATATTCAGAGAATTACATATAATACTTTATCATTTTTCTCTTGAGATGATCATAGCTTATTCAATTCCCTCTGATTGACAATTAGTTTGTGTGTATGTATGTATGTGTGTGTGTGTTCATCCTTCACTGCCAAAGAAGACCATGACATCAGAGAAATGATAACATGACTTGGACTTGACTTTGTTTTGAGTGAGGGAAGGCTGTGCAGGTCGCTAGCCTTACTTCTCCTCCAGAGCCATCTGAATCCAGTAACCAAATATTCGTCAGGATGACTAGAGATGCCTCAGGAGGAGGTAATTGGGGTTAAGTGACCTGCCCAAGATCACACAATTAGTGAGTTTCAATTGTCTGAGGTGAAATTTGAACTCAGGTCCTCCTGACTCCTGCACTGCTGCTCTATCCACTGTACCTCCTAGCTGTCCCTTAACAATTAGTACTTTCCTTTCAAAGGCTTACTTCAAACATTAGTTGCCCATGAGCAATCATCCAGTGTTTTCTCCAGTTTCAATCAATGAATAAAACTGCATTAGCTTCTACAAAAAAGATACTTAGAAGTGGAGCCAAGATGGCAGAGAAAATGCAGCAACTCGCCTGGATTCTCCCCAGAACTCCACTGAACACCTATAAATAATGCCATAAAACAACTTCTAAACTGGCAGAACCCGCAAAAGAATGGTGTGAAATAATTTTATTTTTTTTATTTTCAGTATTCCACAATCACTACTATACAACCCAGATTTTTTCTTTCCTTCCCTCCGCCTCCCTCCCCCCACCTACTTTCTCCCTCCCTGAGACAACATACAATTTTATGTAGGTTCTACACATACATTTCTACTAAATACATTTTCACCATAGTCATGTTGTATAGAAGAATTAAAATGAAAAGGAGAAATCATAAAAAAATCAAAACATAATACAAAAGAAAATTATCTACTACAATCTGTGATTGACTTTCATAGTTCTTTCTTTGGATGTGGAAGGTATTTTGCCTTAAAAGGCCACTGGGAATTTTTTAAGTCCTTGCATTGCAAGGAAGTTCTCAGTCTACCAGAAAAAGTCTCAAACACTGTGGTTGTTGCTGTGTAGTAAGTTCTCCTGGTTCTGCTCCTTTTGCTCAGCATCAGATGATATAAGTCTTTCCAGGCCTCTCTGACATCTTCCTGTTCCAGGTGAATTTTCTAACCAAAGACGATTGAGAAGGTTGGCAGGAAAGCTCTGTTGCAGCCAAGTGAGAGTGGAGCACTGTTCAGTACCAGCTGCACCAATGCAAAATGGGCCCCAGTAAACTAGAAGGAGGCCCTGGAAGCCACTGCTTCTAAGCAGCAGCGAAGGCAACTTCTGGAGATCTCAGATTACAGATGGTAAAGTGGTCAAACAACTTGTCAGAAGAAGATTATAGGGGTCTCTTTGTTGACACTGAGGGCAGGACTCTGTTGTTTTGCCCATGCTCAGATATGGGTGGTAGTCCTGGGTGGCAGTTCTAGGGTATGGAGGTAAGTGTATTGGAACTTGCAGTCACAGTGGAGCAGGGAACCTAACCCTGGTTCCAGGGCAGAAAAGAATGCTTGTGGTCATGCACAGAGCAGAGCACAGCCCAGGAGTCCCCCTTCTCTATTTAGAAGGCATGCTATGAGGCATGTCGAGGGGACAGAGCCAGCCAACAGGTCACCACCGTCAGGTGGTATAGGTAATGACCTGCTAGTTAACCGTTCTTTTTGGTATGAAAATGTATCTTATAATACAGGAAGTAGAGGAGAATGGAATAAGTGGGGTGGTGGAGATGATAGAAGAGAGGACAAATGGGAGCAGGGAGTAATTAGAAGTAAATATGTTTGGGGAGGGACAAGGTCAAAAAAGAGAATAGAATAAATGGGGGGCAGGAAAGGATGGACCGAAATAGAGTTAGTCTTACACAACATGATTATTATAGAAGTCTTTTGCATAACTACACGTGTAGCCTGTATTGAATTGCTTGCCTTCTCAGTCGGGTTGAGTGGGGAGGAAAGAAGGGAGAGAAGTTGGAACTCAACGTTTGAGGAACTAATGTTGAAAATTGTTTTTGCATGCAACTGGGAAATAAGAGATATAGGTAATGGGGTATAGAAATCTATCTTGCCCCACCAGAAAGAGAAAAGATGGGGATAAGGGAAGGGAGGGCTATGATAGAAGGGAGGTCAGATTGGAGGAAGGGGTAATCAGAATGCATGGTGGTGTGGGGGAGGGGAGAGATGGGGAGAAAATTTGGAACTCAAAATTTTGTGGAAATGAATGTTGAAAACATAAAATAAATAAATAAACATCAAAAAAAGTAGTCATGGAATGGCCCCTTTAATGAGCAGATAAAAAAATGACTAAATCAAGCTGGAGGGAAAAGGAAACATTTACTATTGATAATCACTCTAAGCCAGGAGAGTCTGGAGCTTGGGTGGGACCTATTGTTTTCCCATCTGTGGGCTTCAGAGGTCTACTAAGTAACACATTTTAGGAATACAATGAAGAGCATCCAGTGGAGAGAAGATACTGGATATCATAGCACATGAAGGACCTGGAGAAGAAAAGACCTATGAGGCACAGTAGATGTTCTCAAGTATGTGAAGGACTATGATTTGACTGAGTAAACAGAGATCTCTCAACTCTAACATTCTATGACTTAAAGATGAGCCTACTGTATGCTCAGAGTCAGAATACTGAGTAGGGGCAGGACGACAGAAAAAGTAGGTAGTTGCCTTACCAACAAGAAAAGAGAGTTTGAAGAACATTTTAAATATAAATTATAAATGAATGCACAATTTGTAAATGGCGGGGAAATTCTGCTCTTCTCCAAGGAAGTATCTTTACTGCATAAGTAGCACATATCATAATGAAGATTCTGAGGTCCTGAGGCTTATTCTGATCCTCATCAGGAACCATTGTCTTCTTCCTGCGAAGATATTTTATACGTATTTCATATTTTTATTTACTTTGTGGTGTCCATGTTGTTTCTTTCAAATAGAATGTAAGCTTCTGGAAGGGAAGAGATTAATTTTTCTATCTTTGCAATTCTGGTACCTGGCCCAGAGTGTGTCACATAGTAATTGCTAAATAAAAACTAACTGAATGAAAAAAAAAAGATTGTTGGATGTAATTAAGAGAAAATAAATTACTAAATAAATTTTTAAAAAGAAATAACTTCTAAGAAGGAATGGAAAAAAATAAAGTTCCAAAACATTGCCCTCACCCCAAGGGCTCATTCTTCTCTTATACACAGAAGGTTCCTGATGAGAATTAGTTTAAACTATTCCAATCAATCCTTCACTTATCTGTCAAATTGATCTTCCTGCAGTTCTGATACGCTCCTTCCCCAAATTCAAGCAACTCCAATGGCTCCCTGTCTCCTTCAGGATTAAATATAAAATCTTCAGTTTGGTATTCAAAACAGTTCACAATCTGGTTATCTCCTACTTTCCCAGTCTTCTTACACCTTACTCTTCTCTGCATATTCTGTGATGCAATACTTTTGGTACGCATCACTGTTAATCCATCTCCTGACCCCAAATATTTTCATTTGTTTTCTCTCATAAATGGAATTCCTTCCATCTTCATTTCTGCAATATGATTTACCTGGCTTACTTCAAGTCTCAGATAGATTCTCAACTTCCACTAGTGTCCTTTCATGATACCCCTTAATTCCAATGCCTTCCTTCTGAGATTATCTTCAATTTGTCATGTATGTATTTTGTTTGTACATAGGTTGACTGCTCTTTTATCTCCTGAAAGAAAAATTCTTTGATTCCCTAACACTTAGTACAGTGCCTGGCACACAGGAGTTATTTAATAAATACTTGTTGAGTTGCCTGGAGTTATCACATAGCACTTTCTTTCATGCACTCTACCTATGTCCTAGACAAACTGAAATTATCTTCCCAGTTCCTTTCTCCATGTTTTTGACAATGTTGTCTGTGTTCCACCCATATAATAGTTACCTCAACACTTTCTTCAGTAGAAATCTTATTTCTTTCAAGGCCATTTTTGTTGTTCCAACTCCTCCAAGAAGCTCTCTAGTTGTTAGTTACACCTCTCTTCTGAAATATCCCAAATAATTCTACTTGATTTCTACTTCCTATATGTGGTTTTCATATTGTAGCATTTATTCTATTTACCCATTCATTTGTCTTATCCCTATTACCAGAAATATTTATGAACAGGAACTATGTATGCTACTTTTTGTATTCTTATGGTCAAGTCTTATCACAGTTCATTGAATAGTAGGTCTCCAATGAATATTTGCTGAAATAAGAAATTAATAAAAGGCAAGACAAAAATTATGGTATGTATAATTATGAGGTTAGATTTATTGTAAATTGAATTATAACTCTCAAAGGATGTTCATTAATAATCTATATTCATATCCACCTAGGTATTTATTTTTAGAGGCTTACATTGAACATTCTCATCTTTATCAGTGACAAAATTGAAGACATGCAAGATATGCTTGTCAAACTTGTTAATAACAAAGAATTCTAAAGAGAGTTAATAATTTGAATGAAAGAATCAAAAACCAAGATGTTCCTCATGATTTGGAATAATTGACTCAAGTTAACAAAATTAGATTTTGATAGTAACAAATAAAACATCCTGCATTTGTGTTGAAAACAAAATAACAGCAAAAGTGCCTGATGTTCAAGACCTTACTTAAGATTTTTTCAGTAGAAAAACATTTGCAGGTTTTAATTAACTCGAACATCAATCAACAATATGGTTATATATATGCATACCTATACATAGCAACTGTGTTTAAATATACCTTAGTACTGCTAAAAAACAACTTTTTTGTTTCATTTCTCAACGTTTGTATTTTAAGTGAAATTTAATTAGCTTAAAATAATTTATTTCTTTAGGTTTCCATAGTAATGCTCATCTTCTTTTTTACAAAAGAAGAAAATAAAATTCCCTAATGAAATATGCTACCCTTGACAATTGCAAAAAATGTAAATGCAGTATTAGACTCAGCAAGTCAGATCACATCTGGAGTATTATGTTTCTTTGTGGGTGCCACATTTTAAGTGAGTGATACACTTTATACTGCTCATGTAAAAGGGATGAAGTTTGGGAGGGAGACTCAAAATCATCTCACTGAAGCACCAATTGAAGGAACTGACTATGGTTAGCTAGAGAAGGGAATATTCAGGTAGACCAGGATAGCCATTTTCAAAAAAATGAAGAGCTATCCTCTGGAAAGGGATTAATTTGTACTTCTCCAAAGATCAGCTTCTGCTCTGGAACAATAGGTAACAATTACATGGAAGAAGATTTCAACTAATTATAAGGAATAATGTTCTTATGATACTATTATTGTGGATAATCTTGTGACAAAATGAATTTAATCATCCATGTAAGTGTTCAAGAAGAGCATGTGTGGATGACCTCTTGGCAGGATTGTTGTCAGGCAGGCTAGTGGTAGTAAAAACCATGTTGGACCTGGAGTCAACTTTTCCCTAAGACCCTTACAACCCCAAACAAGTATATTAACTTCTGTCTGCCTCAATTTCCTCATCTGTAAGATGGGAATAGTAATAGCACCTCTCAGGAGGGTTATGAAGATAACATTATGACTATGAAAATAAAATGTAAAGTTATTTTTCAAACTTTAAATGAAGTTACTGAAGAAGGTAGAAGATTGAACTAGACTACTTTTAAGGCCCTTTCCAACTAAAATATTTTAAGATTTCATAGTTCTATTTAGTCTTTTGAATTATAAAAGTTAGTCATCAGTAGGATAAGTTGAAAGCTTGCTTATAAAAATTGGAATATTAGAACATAGAAGTATCCCTTCAGACTTAAAAGGAAGAGTTTAAGGGAAGTAAAAAATACTAAAACTTTGCACTGTAGGTAGTAAAAGAATGCACATAATTTATCAGCCCTAAATATTAGAGTCAGAAAATATAGATAGCATCAAAAGGGTTAAGAAAACTTATACGTACTAGATCTATTATCAGTTCTTATGGGACAAATATATTATTTTTGTTTTTTAAGGCAACTCTAGTGTTTTGTAACACATTCCTAAGAGTTTATTTAGGGCTGAAAGACAATACAATTTGCTTATGAAAAATTGTCAGAAAATATACACTGAGCTGCGTAAACCCTTGTTTAACTCAATATGAAATTTGTTTTATTTTCTATTTATATATGTTTTATTATTATTTTCTGTAGTTAATAAAGATCTAGGATTAGAAAGAAGAAAATTGTGTCTAATATTTACTGTAAGGAACTTTTCCCTGCTATATGTTATTAAAAGTGTATATTCAGTACTTAATATTGTGATCATAAGACTATGGATATAATTAGAGCCTCACTGCATCAATAAAGAATGGAATGTAGCTTAAGACTTTTGTGTCTAGACACCCAAGCAAAAGTAAGTAATTATGAATGAGGAGAATCTCAAAGATAAGGCACAATCACAACATGGAGCTAAAGAATATTAAAATGAATCTCCAATATAGAAAAGCTTTTAAACAGTCTTCAAAGTAAAGATGGGCAGTGATGAGATCTAGTCTAAATGTAAGATTTAGGTGATTCTAACACAATTGATTATTCAATTTCCTATGTTTTCCTAAAGGATATGATCCTTAAATATTGCTAGCTACCATTTTGCATTTCCGTACTTAGGATTATGATAACATTAAAATTTGTTGTGCAATGTATTTTTTTGCTTTTGTACCTGGCTCCAGCTAAAGTAACATTATATATGTCTTCTGTGAGAGGAAGAAATAAGTCCTTTAAAAATCTGCAAATTTAAGCAATGTCCCACATATCTCTTATTCTTATTCATTAATCATTAATGAATCTTCAAGAAAATGGAGCATAATATTGCTTTCCACTTGCTTTTCCACAATTCATTATAACTTTTTCTCCAATACAACAGCTTTGATCTCTAGACACATTTAAATTGACTTTAAAATAACTTTTCTTTAGATCCACATTATTCACTTTACTATTATATTTATTTTTTTCTGTTTTCAGTTTTGTAATCTGACAAAATATGATCATATTTGAGATGAGATAAATTATTGACAAGCTCTATTTTTATACCTCCATTATCCTCTGGATGCTTTTAGATTTGTTTTCTTCTTTCACATTAGTTCATTTATTTTCCTCTGATTTCAGCAGTGTGGACTGCATGATTACTAAGTTCTTTTCCAATGCCAAGTAAGTTCTATGAAATTAGCTTGCAGTAGGGCAACTGTAAATTGGAAGGTTTTTTTAAGCTTTCTTTATAAAATAGAAACAATGTGATTTTGCTACTATTACTTTTCAAATACTTTTTTAAAAAATGTCTCAAAATCATCATATAAAATTCAATTTTCCAAAGTTGATTTCTTCAAATGGAGTAATATTTCAATATTTTAAGAATATATTAATTTTTTTCCCTATGGGTTCATATACCAAAACAGAGCTTTTGAGTTGTTATGGAAAAAAAAAAAACTATAACCTTGAAGTCAATCTTTTTTTGATGACCCTCTTTGAATCTGAGCTAATTACCAGATGATAAACCTACAATTCGTTACCAAGCCTGTACTTGGAAACTTTACATGTCAGTGGGACTTACAGGGGTGTGCTAGAGTTCAGTTTACATCAGAGAGTGTGAGCATTTATACTTAGGAAATCAGCATATGCTATTTATCAAGGCTCACCTTATTGTTTTGTTAATTTCTAGTCTTAAAAAATGATGGAGAAAATGTCAATAATGCAAATGAAACTTTAAAGTATCATGTGAACTTTTTTCCTAAAGAAACAGTTGAGATTTTTTAAGTATAAAACGTAGAGATTCATTGCTATTTTGTGATTAATAAATTGTCAAATTGACCATGGCAGTTTGTACAACTCAATGTTACCATTCACTAGTACAGAAGCTGGTACTTAACCATTCTGAGGAGCGAGGCAGAAAGAGCAGATATGTGAATATCATTGGTAACTCAACTTACACTCTTTGTGCCTGTGCATATCATTGCCACTGAGGAAAAGTGCCTGGATTATTGGGGCAACATGGCCTCCACAAACTTTTCTGTAGCAAGCAGTTACAGAAGCAATAGAATTGGACATCAATATTCACCTTGATTTTATTGGTTTCCATCCATGTTACTTGAACATATTTCATTTTTTAAAACTATACACAAGTCAGGGAGTGGGAGTGGGAGAGGGGAACTGACCTAAGAGAATACTGAGCAAATCAGTCAAATATATGACTAACTTCCAGGTTATCTTTGAATTGATCCTAAAAGAATGTACCTCCCTAACAGTTTGAGAATTAGGCAAATAGGTAGACTTCTCAGAAAGAAAGACCGTACCAATATTCTTACTATATAATTAGAACAACCACTGTTTTTTATCTTTAAATTATTTTTCTATATTACCCAATATCTATTTCAGTTCAAATAGCGTCTTGGTTACCAGATATAATCCTGATCCAATTTGGAGGCAGATTTCCTCCAAAATGGGAGAAGTGCTACTGAAATATTTCCCATCATACTACTGGACTAGGAATTTGTTCTACAAATATGTGCTTTGAGGATTCAAGTTAAGTTTTGTGTGACTCAAAGTACAGAATTTTAGTGGAAGATATAAATTATTCATATTTATACAATCTTTTTTCATAATCTGGATCATATTTCTATTTTGAACCAACATTGCCTATGGAAAATATTTTATAAGTTTTTGCACAATCTACACAAAATAAATATCGTCATTATAATAGTTGGCCTTGGATTAGTAAATAACTAATACATTACCATAAACCATTTGAACAAATGTTGCTTAAGTTGACTTTAAACTCCTAAAATATTGAAAATAAACTCAAAAGTAATGCAAATTAAGTTCTTCCATATCAAAGTATTTTGCTAAAATTATAGGTATGGAGACACTGCTTAGAATGCACTGCTCTAGTGTCTAGGATTTGGAAAAAATTTCACTTGAATTTGAAGCTGAAAGTATTACTTGAATAAGAGTTCTGAGTTTATCTACCAAGCAAAAGGAACCCTTGACATTCAAACACAAAACTCAAGGAAAAGCATTAAAAAGTAAACATTAGTGTGAAATCATTAAGCTTAACAAAAATAAACTGCATATATTTCTACATGGATAGATGATACATGTAACCCCTAAGAATTTTACACAAGCAGTTAAAAGAAATCTAGTTAGACAGAGTTCATAGATGTTGGAATGATCTCAAAAGAATGGAAGGATGAGAAAGAGCGATGTACCGTGAGAAGGGGGAAGGAAAAGGAAGAATGAGGAATATTCTCTCACATAAATGAAACATGCAAAGATTTTTTTTTTTTTTACAGTGGAGAGTTAAATGAGTAAAGGAGGAGTGAACAATGTTTAAACACCACTCTCATTTGAACTGGTGCAAGTAGGGAAATTCATCTTACCAAAAAGGGAAGTACGAGAAGAAGAGTTAAGAGAAAGATAAGGGTGGGGGACGGAATAGGAGAGTGGGTAGATTAAGTATGGAGGTGATGTGGAGCAAAACAGATTCTTGAAAAGAGGCTGGGGGAAATGAAGGAGAAATATGAGAATAATGTGGAGGGAAATTCAGCAATATGTTGTTTATAAGAAAACACTTAAAGAAAGATACATACAGAGTTAAAATAAGGGGCTGAAGAGGAATTGGCCATACTTCAGTTGAGGTAAAAAGACAAGGGTAGCAATCATGATGTTAGACATAACAAAAGCAAAATTAGACCTAATTAAAAGAGGTAATCACGGCATCTATATTTTGTTAAAATGTACCAAAACAATGAATTAATATAAATACTATGTGAATTAATATAAATACTATATCAATATAAATACCATATACTATATTAATATAAATACTATATACATATAAATAGAAATAGAGAAAATGTTTGTGCAATTTCACAAAAATTGGCCATACATTAGGGCATACAAACCTTATAAACACAAGCAAAAATATTAAATGTCCTTCTTTCTGTCCATAATGCAATAAAATTACCTTCAATGAAGGTAGAGAAGATGTCTTCTTCTTCTCCTCCTCCTTCCTCTTTTAATCTTCATTATCATCTTCTCTATCTCCCATCAAAGGAGATTAAATTAAAGACAAATTAAGATAAAAAAAAACTTAAACCACTTTTAAGGGTGATAATAGAACACACACTAGGTAGCTTCAACTTGTGATGTTCTACTCTTATCTTGTTTCCATTTTTCCCCATCTTTGAGAAAGATCTTTGGAGTGGAAAGTCATTGGCCAAAGATTAACTGTTCTATAAAATTGTTAAGCCATTGCCAGTGATCTCATAGGTCATGGAGAAGAGGAGAAATATTTCAGGATTAAGGAAAGGGAAATATATGGATTTTTAAAGGTCTAAGCAATCTATTGTACAATTTATGAAACAATGATCTTTTCTTCCAATGATCTTTCCTTCAGTTTCTCACAAAACTCTATGATATACTATTCAAAGAACAGAAAATTTACAGTTGATCACAAAGTTTCTGACTTCATCAGTAATGTTGGATACCAAAATATCCCATTTCCTTTTTTTGACAGTGATAAAACGAAATCAAGAGAATTTGAGAGAAAAAAAAATGTAACCCAAGGCCTAAGTTCATTTGCATAACACTCTTCTCCCTGATAGGGAATGATTACTTAGCTCTACATGTCTATGTAAGAGGCAGAATTGTGAACTTCAGAGAAAAAGGGTGTCATTCTGATACTCAGCTTTGAGAGATGCTAGGGGTTTGCTGGTGCTCTTTAGGAAAAAGATCCCTGGCAGGATACAGAGACTCTGGGAAGAAGTGAACATGTAGATGAGCTGGTACCTCAAACATATTCCTATTCCAAATTTACAAGACTGAAAACATCAAGGAATTTCCCCTTTAATGAGACAGGAAACTCTCTTGGTTGAACTGAAAGAACTCAACCCCAGGAAGAGAATTTACTCCCTTCAGAAAAACTCATTCACTCTGTGTATTGTTTGTTATATTTGGTATATTAGTTTAATTTCCTTCATTTGTTTGCTATTGGCTTATGGAGATAGGCTTATTTGCAACACACTGTATATGATGACATTTATGCATTTACATATCTATATATGTATATGTTCATATATACATATATGCATGTATACATATGTCTGTATGTACATGTGTACATGTGTGTGTACACATTACCTCCACATGTATGTGTGCACATAATCCAATAACACCTCTCTAAGGAGATCATGGCATCTTTCCTTATAACCTCAGTTTCCTGTTCTTGTCATGGAAGAAATCATGGTCACTTTGGAGACAGAAGCAGAAAAAACTCTAGACATATCAATTCTTACCTCCCTACAAAGTCATATGTAGGATCCATGCAGACATACATAACCACCATAGGCACATGCACCCACACACATAAATATCCTAAAATGGTCTTCTTGATTTTGAGAAAATATTTTTATGAACAAGATGAAAATACGTAGACTAGATGAGTCTATAGTTATGTAGCTTCATAGATATTCTGATTAAAAATGACTACATGCTTTCTAATATTTGGTAATAAAGTTCTGTCAGAATATTTCATTGTTTATTACATATCTTAAAACCAAAATTTCTCATATTGACGAAGTACATGAAAAGTTTCCTGGATTATTCAAGGTCTGAAAACTTAGCACCAAAGCATGCAGCTTATTTTGCCCATTTTAATTAAATTTAATTAAAGCAGTATAAATGAGAAAGATTTTAAAATCTTTAAAACCTATTCATCAGCTCATAACACTGACTTCATCAGTCACAGGCTAGTCACAGGAATTGAAATATTATCATCATCTTGCACAGCAGAATGGCAAGAACAAACTCATTTTGACTTATATTAACCTTACGGTAGTAAAATGACATTCCTTTTAGAGTTATCAATATGGCATGAAACAAAATATTTTCACACTGTTTAGGAAAAAAATTGCTAGAGATGATTGTGTATACATGTTTATTTCTGTATACTTATATTCTGTATACTTATACTGTATTTTTATTTCTCTGTGTGTGCGCATGTGTGCATGTGTGAAAGAGGGACAAAGACAGAGAAAGAATTTGAAGAAAATAATGGAAACTTTGAGCTAGAGGATCCTTAAAGATCATCTATCTACACCTCCTTATTCTACAGATGAGATCCAGAAAGACTGATAAGTTTTTGCTTTTGTTTTTGTTAGACAACTAAGGTCACCGAGTTACAAATTACAGAATGAGATTGAGCCCCCTCTAATACCTCACTGTGGCAAACAGACAAAACGAAGAAGGGAGTGAGATGATGATATAAAAAGAAATGGATAATTAAAATTACATAAAATTGAAAGACATATGCATAAGCAAAATCTATGCAGTTGTAATTCAAAGGGTAAAAGTTAACTCTAAAAATCTTCATGGCAAATTTTTGGTTTTATTTTTTAAATATATTTTTATTTCATTAAGTATTCCCAATTAAACACAAATTTTTAAGCATTTTAAATTTTGAATTTTAAATCTTCTCTCTCTTCTCCCTTTCTCCACCCTTCAAAAAGACAAGTAATAAAATGTGGATTATACACATGAAGCAATGCAAGATATATTTCCATATTATTTTTGTGTTGAGACAAACAAGAAAAATGCAATGGAAAGCAATATGCATTAATCTGCAGTCAGAGTTCCCTAATTTCCTCTCTGGAGGTAGATAGTAGTCTTTCTCATCATTCCTTTGGAATTGTCCTGGATGGTTTTCTTGATCAGAATAGCTTAAGCTATAGAAGTTTATCATCCTTATATTATTGATGTTACTATATATAGTGTTCTACTAACTCTGCTCACTTCACTTTGCATGAGATCATATAAGTTTCCCCAGCTTTTTCTAAAACCATCTTACTCATTATTGCTTATAGGATAATAGCATTCTATCACAACCATATACCAAAACTAATTCAGTCATTCCCCAATTAATATGCATCCCCTCAATTTCTAATTCTTTGAAATCACAAAAAAGCTGCTATAAATACTTTTGTACATCTTTTTAACCTCTTCTGTGATCTCTTTGGCATACAGACTTAGGAGTTGTATTTCTGGGTAAAAGAGAATGCACATTTTTATAGCCCTATGGGCATGGTTCCAGGTTGTTCTCCAGAATGATTGGATAAATTCACAATTCTACCAACAGTTCAAGTGTCTCAATTTTTCCACATTCTCTTCAGCATTTGCCATTTTTTTCTGTCGTTTGCCAATCTGATAGGTGTGAGGTGGTGTCTTAGAGTTGGTTTAATTTGTGTTTCTCTAATTGATAATGATTTAGAACACTTTTTCTTTGATTACTAATAGCTTTGATTTCTCCTTCTGAAAACTGTCTTTTCATATCCATTGACCATTTATCAATTGGGAAATGGCTCATATATTAATAAATTTAGTTCAGTTCCCTTCATACATGAGAAATGAAGTCCATAGTAGTATATAGAAAAGTTGCTAGCTTTTGTGGGTTTATTTTATATCCTACAACTTTGCTAAAGTTTGTTCATTGTTACACCAAGTTTTTCAGCTTTGTATTATGCTATCTATTTCCATTACGATGTAAGCTTATTGAGTGAAGAAATGCGCTTAATTTTTCCTAGCATTTGTTTTTCTAGAGCATAGCACAATGCATGGCCTATAGTAAGCTCTTAATAAGTGCTTACTGACTTGATGACTCAATGATAGTAGTGAACACATTTGGCACATTATGTTATAACCTGACTCATATTAATAGCCAGAAGTTCATCCAAATTATCTCTGCAATTATCTCTTTCATTACATTACATTAATGTGTAATTTTGACATATTAATGATGAATCAATTTGCAACAATTCATGTGATCATAAAGAAATGATACCAGCCAAACTTTTATTGAAGATGCCTTCAATGGATGTGTAAATTATTTCTAGAGAAATTTTCTATAGATGAGTCTGAAGTTATTGGTATCCCCTGTTCATCCTTTGTTGAATTTTGTAGACTGTTTCCTTCACATCTTTGATATATTCCTCTCCTCCAAGTGACCTGAGAATTAATCCCTCAATACCTACAAAAAGACATAAGCCTATCCCCCCTCTAATGTATTTGACATTTGATTATTTGGAATGATAGAATTGTGGAATGAGAGTTAAAAAGGACTTTTCAAGTCATATAGACTACCCTGGTAATGTTATAGATGAAGAAATTGATGCAGAGGTTTAGTGAACTGCCTAAGGTCACACCTGTAGCAAGTGGTAGATATGGGATTTAACTCCAGATTCTTTGATTTCAAAGACAAAACTCACTCTTTAAACCATAACATTATTTTTTAACATCGATTAATCTGATCTCTTTCAAAGTCTTCTTTAAGTGACTTTTACTCCCTATGACCTTACTAGTTTTTTTTTCTTTTTCTAATGAGTGTATAAAATCTTATAATATCTTTCTCTAAAATGTTGCAGGCAGTTTAATTCCCCAAACCTGCTAAAAAAATAAAAACCATACCAGAGTGAATAATGATCAATAAATCTGATTTGTAATGATAGTAAGTTATATTTTTCACCCTGGAACTACACAAAAAGACAGCCAGATTCTGCTAGGCAATAGGAAAGGAGGCTTCCAATAAAACCAGCATCAGCTCAGGAACAAAAGGTAATGGCCTCTCAAAGTGTCCAGAAAATGTCCAAAGACACCCATAAACTTCAAGACTCTGTTCCCAGAATCAGGAAGAAGGGAAAGTTCCTACAAAAATATCCAGAGAAAACAAGGTCCACAGTGTGGACATTAAAACCAACAGAAATCAATAATGTGCGGTTTGACTATGGCAGCACTCAGATCAGGACCACTGAGCTTCAGGGACTACAAGGTTCTATGAATCCTCCCCTGAAATTCCATACATGACTCTAGCATACTAAGCTTCAAAGATCTAGAGGATAATCCTAAAAGAGCATGGTCAGTATGACCCAGTGAGACCAAGTAGGACCAACCATCTCCATGCAATAGGGCAAAAAAGTTACACTCTGACCCTGGCACAAAATTCCAATTCAGAAAGTAGGCTGGAGTGTTGAATGCCTACAAGAATATATAGAGAATGTCCTAAAGAATTATAAAAGATCCAGAGAGAAAAACATCTAACCTTGAAGAATAACCCCAAATAACTAAGTAATGATTCAAGGGGGGCAATGGATTACAAAGGATCACATAACTATATATAATAAATTGAACAAGAGATTTTAAAATGAAATAAAAGTTATGTGAGAAGGAATGAGAAAGATAATCAATGATATAGAAGAGAAAGCAATAAACTTTACCCAATAAATTGACTCCCTGAAACCTGGAAAAGAAATAAAAGGAAATCAATGACTACATGAAGCTGGAAGAAAAAAATCGTAATTTTAAAAATAGAACAAAATATAAGGTATCAAAAGAAACTGAACTGGGAGATGGATAAGGGAGAAATAATTTAAGAATCACCAGCTTTTTACTTATAGACACAATTGAATAATCACCAGAAAACCTTGAAAATAAATACACTATGCTTCTGGAAATCATAAATAAAAATTTTCCAAATCAATTAGTACCAGTGCACCAGGTGAAAATAGAAAGAATAGATCTCCTCTTGAAAGACCAGCCAAAAGGAAAAGCTCAGGAATATCATAGCAAAAGCGCATAGCTTCCAAGAGCAAAGAAAAAATACCAGTTTCAGATTACAGATCAAATTACTTAAGAGGGCTGACAGTAAACTAGTTTTAAGAAGGGAGATTCACATGTCACTAAGGTAACAAAGAAAACTTAAATGTAAACATCATAAAACAAAAGATCAAAGCGATGCAATAATTATCATCAATGTTAGTTAACATCAAGTCTCCTTGTATCCTAGGAACCCATTCTCAATGTCCATTTAACCAGCACATTTTTAGTTGCAAATGTCTCATGTAATTATCTAGCATCTAGATACCTTTTCTTGGAACATATGTATTATTCTCAGGACAGCTCTGAAGTAGACTCTGTTTCTTGGGTTCCAATCTAGAGGTTCTAAGAAAATTCCGCACTTAAATTTGGTTCTCTAGTTTGAAAACAGGCAATTTCAGTTCATACACTATTTTCTCTTTCTAACCTTATCCTATACATGATATACGAATTTTTTTAAAAATGTTATGTGAGTTCAACCATAAAATGAATTTTTCTGCCTTGTTAAATTACCAGACACTTTAAAAAAGGGAAAGTAAATTCACTTTCTTTACCATTATCAATAGTTTTATATGTGAAATTCCTAATCCAGTTTTGAGAACTTATTAGTAAAACACTCTCCATGAGAGATAAATTTGAAAACCAATCTTATATAACTTTTATATTATATCTTTGTCTTATTAATTTGCCTAATCATCTTCTGCTAGGGAACATATCATCTTTATATTTCATAATTTTACCACAAATTCAGGTTAAAATTATAAGTTGTTCATCCTTGCATCTGGTCTGATGTCAACCATTATTTGAAAGATTTCACATAGTACTTGCAAAGTTTCTTGGTTATAAAAATTTGCTCAAAAGGGAAAAGGGGGTCTCTATACAAATCATTTGTAACTTGAAGACAAGATGAATACAGACAACTTAAGGATTATAGGTCTCCCAGAGGAGCACAGAGTAAAAACTGAGAACAGCATAAAATATGAAATGATACAAGAAAATATCCCAAAGCTTCTGAAAAAAGAAAACAAAGTACAAAGCAAAATAATTCATAGATAGTCTCCAGAGGGAAAACAAAAGGAAAGAAAGATCTGTTGCCAATTCTAAAACATGAAGTGATTAAATATGATGGCTACAAAGACCTGCAACCAATTCTGCACACAATTAGGTGAATAAAGAAAAAAAATTTGAGTTTTTCTTTTGGATAATTCTGTGTCCATTAGAAATGATAGGAAAAATTGGATTAAGGTGTTCCAAAGAGCAAAAATGTCCAAAATTTAACAAAAGTGACATACATTGCTAGCTTGAGTCTGCACGTGAATAAAAGAAAAGATAAATGTAAAATAAAAAGAAGTATTAGAAGAATTATAAAAACATTCAGATGTGGTTCATTTTGAAAAAAAGAACAATAGAAATTCCATAAAGGCACACAAAACAATAACAAAGGAAGACATAGATAATAAAGGTAATTATGCAAGAAATAAAGGAAGGAAAAACAGAAAACTACGTAGGGTCTTCCCAAGATTAAAAACAGCTGCAACAGCAACAATACCAATAACAACTTGACAAAGAGGGGGAATAACTGAGAAATTCATTTTTAAAAGTGCATGAGGAGAAAAGGGTCAAAAGGAAATATGAATGGAAGAAGTGACAATAGGGGAACAAACTTGATTCACCATCAACTAAGCTTTACAACACTCCACCTATAGATGAATTTTTTTATACATATATTTTAGGACTAAATTGTAGAAAGAACATAAAAAGAGAGAATAAAGGAAGGAGATAAGGTGGAATTTGTTATATACAATCAAATAAGTGGCAAACAATAAAAGTAAAATAACTTCTGTAATCTCTTCAGAAAAGGAAAATCAAACAGGAAAATAAGTGAGATGGTATAGAGAGAGATTGAAACAGAAGGAAAGAGGGAAATCTTGATTTGGTGACAGAAATGAATCCCATTGTAGAATAGTCCCCAAAGGTAGAGAGACTCTATAATGGAAGCTAGGGACCTTATAATGGGTATAATCTACAGGAATTTGGTACTTAAAGAGATACCAATATCACTAAGAAGGTATTATACCTCCATGGATAATATCTGACCTCAGGAGAAGCAGAACAAAATCTCCTGAGGGTGACAGATATTCAGGAAAGTAGGAAGCCAAGACAAATTCTGGAGCAGTGGAAGCCACACAGCAAAGGAGTGGAGGAGATTTCTGTTCCAGAGAGACCTGAAAAACTGACACCAAAGGTCTGTCATGCACCAGACCTGGAGCAGAGCCTAGCCCTGCCTTGGCCATGCAGCACCCAGAGGAGCAGATCCTAGCAGGTTTCAGGGATGGCATCTCCAGCGGTCGCACAGGTCCCTCCACCCACAGGTGCAAAGATCAGTGAGAGAGCCTGTTTGTCTGGTTGAGAGGGGAGCGGGGTGTCTCCATAATTCAGGCCCCTTGGGAGGCAGCAGGAGAGGCAGCAGAGGACAGGGGCTCCCAAAGTATACAGGAGCTCAGATCCATTGTTGAAGATCTCCACATAAACCCCCTGAGGAAACTGAGCCCTGTAAGGTGGCCCTGCCCCCACCTGAGAAGGTGAACTTAATCTCACACTGAATAGCAGCCTTGCCCCTGCCGAAAGCCCTGAGGCTGGGAAGCAGCATTTCAATCTCAGACCCCCAAGCACTAGCTGGAAGGATCTGGAGGCAAAGTAGGGGTGGAGAGGAATCTCCAAAGTCAAGTAACTGGCTGAGAAAATGTCCAGAAAAGGGGAAAAAAATAAGACCATAGAAGATTACTTTCTTGGTGAAGAGATATCTTCACCCATCCTTTCAGATGAGGAAGAACAATAATGCTTATCATCAGGGAGAGACATAGAAGTCAAGGCTTCTGCATCCCAAACATCCAAAATAAATATTCAATGGGCTCAGGTCATGGAAGAGCTCAAAAGGGATTTTGAAAACCAAGTGAGAGAGGTGGAGGAAAACCTGGGGAGAGATATGAGAGAGATGCAAGAAAAGCATGAAAAGCAGGTCAATACCTTGCTAAAGGAGACTCAAAAAAATGCTGAAAAAAATAACACCTTGAAAAATAGGCTAACTCAATTGGCAAAAGAGGTTCAAAAAGCCAATAGTTCTTTCAAAATTAGAATGGAACAGATGGAGGCTAATGACTTTCTGAGAAACCAAGAAATCACCAAACAAAACCAAAAGAATGAAAAAATGGAAGATACTGTGAAATATATCATTGGAAAACCGACTGACCTGGAAAATAGATCCAGGAGAGACAACTTAAAAATTATGGGACTACCTGAAAGCCATGATCAAAAGTAGAGCCTAGACATCATCTTTCATGAAATTATCAAGGAAAACTGCCCTGATATTCTTGAACCAGAGGCCGAAATAAGTATTCAAGGAATCCACTGATCACTGCCTGAAAGAGATCCAAAAACAGAAACTCCTAGGAACATTGTGGCCAAATTCCAGAGTTCCCAGGTCAAGGAGAAAAATTGCAAGCAACTAGAAACAATTCAAATATTGTGGAAATCAGGATAACACAAGATCCAGCAGCTTCTACATTAAGGATTAGAAGGGTGTGGAATAGGATATTCCAGAAGTCAAAGGAACTAGGACTCAAACCAAGAATCACCTACCCAGAAAAACTGAACATAATACTTCAAGGGAAAAAATGGTTTTTCAATGAAATAGAGGACTTTCAAGCATCCTTGATGAAAAGAGCAGAGATGAAAAGAAAATTTGACTTTCAAACACAAGAATGAGAAGAAGCATGAAAAGGTAAACAGCAAAGAGAAGTCATAAGGGAATTACTAAAGTTGAACTATTTCCATTCCTACATGGAAATATAATATTTGTAACTCTTGAAAATTTTCAATATGTGGGTGGTTGGTGGGATTACACACACACACACATGCATGCACACACAGAGAGACAGAGAACACAGAGTGAATTGAATAGGATGGAACCATAACTTAAAAAAATGAAGTTAAGTGGTGTGAGAGAAATGTATTGGGAGGAGAGAGGGAGAAATGGAATGGGGCAAATTATCTCTCATAGAAGAGACAGGTAGGAGTCTTTTTAGTGGAGGGAAAAGGAAGGGAGCTGAGAAAAAAACATGCAGTTTACTCTCATCACATTCGACTAAAGGAAGGAATAAAATGCACATTCATTGTGGTATGAAAACCTATCTTATAATACAGGAAAGTGGGGAAGAAGGAGATAAGCAGGGTGGGGGGGATGATGGAAGGGAGGGCAATGGGAGGAGGGAGCAATTTGAAGTCAACACTCGGGGAGGGACAGGATCAAAAGACAGAATAGAAACAATGGGGGGCAGGATAGGATGGAGGGAAATATAGTTAGTCTTACACAACACGACTATTATTGAAGTCATTTGCAAAACTACAGAGATATGGTCTATATTGAATTGCCTGTCTTCTCAGAGGGAATGGGTGGGGAGGGAGAGATGGGGAGAAGTTGGAACTCAAAGCTTTAGGAACAACTGTTGAGTGTTGTTCTTGCTACTAGGAATAAGAAATACAGATAATGGGGAATAGAAAGTTATTTGGCACTACAGGACAAAAGAGAAGAGGGGGACAAGGGAAGGGAAGGATGATAGAAGAGAGGGCAGATTGGTGATAGGGGAAATTAGAATGTTCGGGATATTGGAGTGGGGGGAGAGGACAAATGGGGAGAAAATGTGGAAACCAAAATTTTGTGAAAATGAATGTAAAAAGTTAAATAAATAAATTTAACTAAATAAAAAAAAGAAAAAGAAACAAAACACACTGAAAAAGAAGAGCTGAAAAGATTTTACATGAGTACTCACCCGGGAGAAAAGAGAGGAATTGCTAGCTAACTAGAAAAAAATAACAAGGGGGAAGAAATTAATAAACCAAGTAAAACTCTAAAAGTAGGGAAAGAAGTAAAAATGGGTTAAGGGGGCTGAGGTTTAGCTAAAGAATCCTACAGGAATAGTTTTGCCTTAAAGTAGGTTGAATTAAAATGACTGAATCATGTGACACTGTTTTATTGAGAACAGGGAACAAAAACAATATCTAAATTCAGAAAACAAAAAGGATGTTAGAGATAAATGAAGGAAAATACTAACCAGTCTTATAACTTTAAATATTAATAGATTAAACAACTGAATAAAATAAAAGAGGTTGACAGGATAAAAAAAAAATCTATTGCTTTCAAGAAAGTACCTCAAACAAACAGCAACCAAAAAGCAAAGATCTTAAAATGAATGCAAATAACAAGAGTTTGAATCATGCCATCAGACAAAGCAAAATGAAAAATTCACATCATAAAATAATAGATAAACAAGGAAAGTACTGAAAGAAAACATAGATTTAGAAAAATGTCAATATTTAACTTATATGCCCCAAATGTCTTAGCAGCTAATTAAAGGAAAGTTTAACTGGAGGATGAGGAGACACAAATGCCAACACACTATTGACAAGAGATCTTTGATGTCTTCTCTGTTTTGGACAAAATAAAAGATAAGAGGGAAAATATAAAATTTAACAAATTACTGGAGAAACTAGAGCTAAAATATTTGTAACATCTCTATGAAATGAAAACGAATATTCACATTTCTCATTATCACCTAGAATTTATATAAAAATTACCATGTATACAAGTTATAGAAATACTGCAAATAAGTGTTAAAGGGCAACAGTAACACATGTCCTTTATATATAATACAACAAACATAGTAATCAAATCTCTAAACATAAACAGAAGACACAGATTTCAATGGAGATGTAACAAAGAAATAAATATTAAATCAGGAGTAAATAAAAAAGTGAATAATAAAAATGATTGACCATTGTGTGAAAAATAGTAATGATGAAACAGCAAAGCAAATAGAGGTCATTTTTATGTTATACATGCTTTATGATACAAACATATTTTGTATGAGATATAGTCATCTATACCTATTTTCTGTTTGATTGTTTTCCACTTTCCCCAACAGTATATTTTTTTGGTTTGTTTTGTTTTGTTTTTTTTGGAGAGGGTTGTAGAATACTTAATTCTTGCTGCAATAACTGGAACCTTTGAGTTCATCAAAGTTCATTTATTGTCTACTTTTATGTACATGAAACTTCATCCATTGTCTACTTTTTTGCATATTGTGTGTGAGCCTGTGTGTCTGTGTGTGTGTGTGTGTGTGGTGTATGGAATGGATTCTGAGTTATAAGAATGAGACATTACTCAAATGGTAGACAGTCAAAAGTTATAAACAAGAAGTTTGTAAAGGAAAAAATCCAAGTTATCAATAACCATATGAAAAGTAACTAATGATTAGAGAAATTCACATTGAAACAATTGAAGTTTCATTTTACATCTATAAGATTGCCAAAGTTCACAAAAAAGGAAAAGCATATATGCATAGGGTCTGTGGGAAAGTGGGTTCATTAATGAGTGAAACTGGGAACTAATCTAGTCATTCTGGGAAACAATTTAAAATTAAGATATGTCACTTTGTGAAATTAGGCTTGAACCTAATAGAATAGTCTAGATGTAATTACAGCCATCTTCCCCCTCCTTTTGTGGCAAATGTCTCTCACCATGGCAGGATAACTGCAAATGGTTTAAAATAAAACATATTATTACCTTTATCAGATAATCCTAAGGATGTAGGGGAAAGGACTCTATAGATTGCATTTTTACTATTCTAATTTTATGATCATTACTTGTCTCAACTTCCCAATCTAGGCAGTTAGGATAGAAAAGTTCTAAGAATTTAAAGTTCTTTATTCATTAGTTTGATAGTCATTTATTCATGTATAAGATAATATTTTTTATACTTTTACGTTCTTGCTATCCAAACAATCTGTGACGCTTCTGTGATCTTAAGCTAAAATATAGAGATAAATTATTTGTCCTGAAAAGTGGAAAAAATATTAAAGATGTAAAAATTTAATTTTTAATTGAGTAGTAAACCTTAACTTGAAAAGGCAACATGAGCAGATAATTTCCCTTGGGGACTGAGATTGATAAAATTAGCTTGTTATGCAACTACAGTCACAAAAAACATTTAAGGATGATAGTCTTAATATATACATACATATTGTAAACATATATAATGCATGTTTCATATTTGGTCCTCAAAGTAATAGATTATAATATTTTAAAAGGTTTAACAAGATATTCTTCCAGACAGTCAGTTTGAACATCCATGGATAGATTTCATTCAAATGCCTAAATACAAAGGCATGAATATTATGTTTTAATAAATTATTTAAATTTTTACCTGGAACTAATCTTTCAGTGAAATTACTTTATTAGTTCTGAGGAAACTCTTAAATAATGTTTTCCCCCCTGTTTGGGAATTTCTCAGACAATATCAAGGGCACAGGTTTTAAGAAAATAAAATAGTCATTGGAACTCCAGTGTGGTTGCATATTCTTATCACTAGCAGGTCTGAGACCTAAGGAATAATCACAAAGGGTATTGTACAACCTTTAACTTGACAAGTGGGTCTACTGTAAAAAAAATTTGTGCAAATCTGTGCTAGAAATAAGATGGAAAGGCCTATCACAGGTACTACTAATAGTTGAAACCAAAGTTTAAAATGCCAAGCTGTCGATTTATAGATAAAATATTTCTCAATTTAGGTGCACCCTTAGACTCTGAATTACCCAGAAAAAAAACATTTCTCAGGAGCAGAAGACTTCATAGAATATGTAGCTAAATCAAAGACAATAGAACAAGATATCTTTTGTCCAAATGGATGTTGACATGTATGCTCCAATTCTTTCTCTTATATTACTGTTCATCTTTCCCTCCCTCTTTTTCTAGATTCTTCCATCTTGTCCTAGTTTCCTGTCTTTCTTTCCATTGTCTCTTATACTGTCCTAACATTTTGGAAGGGTATCTAGGTCCTAGACTGAATCAAGAACTGGAAGTTAATAACTATATCTTCCTTATTCCAGTTTCTTTTAAAAATATTGACAATAATGCCTCAGTCTGTGACTAGAAGCATCTTAGGTCACACAAAGATGCTCCTACTCCTGAGATGAAGGTTACTATTTCTAAGTGTGGATAAAAAAACAGTTATAGCTGCTCATGATAACATCTTCAGAAACTATGTGGTTAAAGGCTAATTTTAAAATTATTATTACAAAGTATTCTTGCTAAAAGGTCTTGCTAGCACTGCCTTATTCATTCCTTTTCTGATCCTTCGCAGTTTGATTAATACTTGCTACTTAGTCATTAAAGAGTACGTCTTAGATTTTATGACTTGTTATTCACATGCTCTTGTTTCACATTACCATAGCCCTTGTCCATCATATGACTGAGCCTTGGAACAACCAGTTATTCTCAAATAAAAGTATTTCTGATTCCTAGGTAAACTACCAGGGGGCAAGATAAAGTATAGGCATCAGAACAAAAAAAAAAAACTTAATGAAGAGAGACTTTGAGTAGTCCAGATTTGGTGATACTCTGATAGGAATGTCAAAGGGGTGAGGAGTAATGGATAAGGAGAAAAAGCACACTATTTTAGAAACATGCCATGTGACTAAAATTACAAGTTTTCTCTTTCCTCCAGGAGGAGCTTTCCAGCTGACCATCAATAAGAACTATAAGCAAAGACATTAAGATGGATAGTCTGATTTAGGAAGCAGGTAACACAGCAATCTCTCAAGCTTCCTATTATGAGAACCTTATTCCAGTTAAGTGCCATGAACTGTTGCTTAAGGGTTACATAACTTAAACATCACCCTCTTTCACAAGTATATAACCATGAATCATTTCTTGAAAAAACTAAAACTGCAACCAGTGAGCAATCATCCTTTTTGTAAGAATAAATCTTTCTTTCATTTGTGATTGGCTGCTCCCTTTATTTGTCCCTCAGAATAAAGACTGGTTGGATAGGAGTCTCCTTGGGCCTTGGAGAAACCCAGAATGCAAACTTCTCTTCCAACGAATAGACCATAGAGATTCTTAAAGTATGAATTTGTGGATTTTTTTAAAATAAATGTACCTAGAAAAGTTAGCACACTGTCCATGCTATGCCTCCCACCCTCATCCCTCTCTTTAAGTGCTTTCTGTGACATAAGTGGAGTTTGTGGTATGCACGAGTGATTATTGTTTATTTTAGGGTTTTCTACATGACTGGGTGCTTGGATTTAAACCTGGAACAGGTTCTTTAGTAAAGTAGGCCTACCTATACAGATAGAGCTAGACTACCACCGGAAGTTTGGGGGAAAATGATTTTTGTGGCTAACTCTCTATATCCTCAATATAAATTGAATCACTTTTATTCTGATAAAAGTACAGAAGATGTTTGAAAGTTTTACTGTCTGTCAGAACTAAATAGTACTCCTGAATATCCTGCTGTGCACAGATTGTTACTTTATCACCTCTCTGAGCAAAAAGAAAACATTAGCCTATGCAGGAAGGTATATGGGAACAGAAAATAAATTTTCTAAATTTTCACCTGAAAAATATAGACCATATTAACTGGTAAATTACTTTTTTGAATTTTTAAAGTTTGTGTGTCTGTCTCTTTTCGGTTTACTCTCTATCATATGTATGTATACATATATGTATATGTATAGACACACATCTATTCATGAATGTGTATTACCATGTAATTTTTGTTTGGTACATACATATATAATGGTAATTTAAATGAGATCTTTCACATTTATTAATAGGCCCCTGTTGATGTGCCTGGGTCATATGGAAGTCTGAGTCAAATGGAGACTGTGGTGTGAGGAGTTTGCTGAGCAGATAGAACAGGAAGAGGAAGAGCTACAGCAGAGCTGAGACAAAGATAGTCATGAGAGTGGTCATAGTTAGGAAGGATGCAGGCAGCTGGCTAGCATGAGTGAAAGGGATTGATTGTAATTTTGTTTAAGGGGGCCTGCTTTTGATTTGTTTAATGGAGCTGGTTTGTGCGAAGCCTGGCAGAGGGAAGGCTGAGGGATAGTGTTACCTTCTGCATTGTTATTGTGTATAAATTATGATGGATTTGGCTTTCTAGTGTCTAAATAAATGTTTTGGTTCTGTCTCCCATGTGGAGAATGTGTTGTATTTTCATAATTCAGAATTGCACCAGGATATTCATGGCCATTGTAGGCACTGTGAATATCACTTTGGCACTACAGCATATATACACCCATATTTACATATGTGGATAAATGTGTGTCTACCTTTTATAATTATATAGTTATATACATATACATGTATATCCTACAATATATTAGAAAATAAAAGACTATATACAACCTAGAATCATACACTTAAGAGATTGAAACTTACAGTTTTCCTTTGTGCTACTAAATCTTTTTTCCTGTCCTAAATCTTTTTTCCTGTGGCTATTCACTCTATTTGAGCTTCACTCTACAGACCTAATGTTGGCAATAATAAATGTTGGTAGTGTTGCTAAGTACTATAATGTTGGAAGTAATATAATAAATACTACAGAAAGGCTACATGGATATAAAGTGATTATAATATTGGATAGATAGATCGAAAAAATATAAGCTTGTCTAGAATATAATGGTGCCCTCCACATCAAAATGCATAAAAAGCTTAATTATACACTATTAAATTATTTATTTGGTGAGTTGTCTATTGATTACAGTGTTTGCTAATTGCAACAGAATCTATACATATTCAGAGGATAATTGTACACACTGAGTAGCAAATTCCAAAGTCTCTTATTTATCCTACTAGTCTTATGATGTTAAGAAATGATGCAAAACAACGAAATAGACTTTGGTCACAGTAGATAGAGTGCTGGGCCTGGAGTCAGGAAGACTCTTCTTTGTAGGTTCAAATCTGGCTTCAGACTGGGCAAATCACTTAATTCTGTTTGCCTCAATTCCTCACCTGAAAAATGAGCTGAAGAAGGAAATGACAAACCACTCCAGTGTCTTTTTCAAGAAAGCCCAGGGGGGGTGGAGCCAAGATGGCAGAATAGAAAGACTCACGTATGCTAGCTCCAACCCACAGCCCATATATTTCCCGCAAGAAGAACTCCCCACAAATTCTGGTTCACTGCAAGGCGCGCAGAAACACACTGGAAAAGATTTCCGTTCCAGAGAGCCCCAGAGAGCAGTCCCCAGGGTCCGTCGCGCTCCAGACAGTGGAGTCCACCCCTGAGCTTCCCTGACCACGGGGCCCAGAGGAGCAGATCCGAGCAGGCTTCAGGGATGGAATCTCCAGCAGCCATGAAGGTCCCTCCGCCCACAGGCGCTACAGGTCAGTTAGAGAGACGTCTGGGCTGGCTGAGAGGGCATAGGGGTGTCTCCGTGACTCCGGCCCCCTCGGGAGGCAGATGCAGAGGCAGAGGCAGAGGTAGTAGCAGAGGCAACTGCGGCCAGAACTCCCCTAGCAGGCAGCATCTTCATTACTGAAGGTCTCTGCATAAACCACCTAAGGGAACTGAGCCTGGAAGGCGGCCCTGCCCCCACCCACTCCATTACTGAAGGTCTCTGCATAAAGCCCCTGAGGGAACTGAGCCTGGGAGGTGGCCCTGCCCCCACCCCAGCACCAGAACTTAAGTTCACATTGAATAGCAGCCACTCCCACCACAGAAAGCTCATTTGAATCTCAGACCCCAAGCACTAGCTGGGCGGATCTAGGCAGGGGTGCAGAGGAATCTCAGAAGTCAAGTAATTGACTGGGAAAATGCCCAGAAAAAGGAAGCAAAATAAGACCATAGAGAGCTACTTTGATGGGGTGTAGATGTTCCCGCCTTTCAATTCTGATGAGGAGGAAATATTCTTACCATCAGGGAAAGACGTGGAGGGCATGTCTGTATCCCAGACATCCCAGGTGGATGTCCGGTGGGCTCAGGCCATGGAAGAGCTCAAAAAGAATTTTGAAAATCAAGTTAGGTGGAGGAAAAACTGGGAAGAGAAATGAGAGAGATGCAAGACAAGCATGAAAAACGGGTCAATACCTTCAATACCTCCAATTCCTTCAACTGATCCTCATATAGTGTTTAACAATATCTTTCTTAAACTGTTAGAGTTAAAAGCTTCATACTGTCTCTCCTCTCTTCCTAAGTAAATCACTTCCCAAGGAGCCAGAGGTATGAAAGCAGTTGGAATGAATATTCTCACCACAATTCAGAGTAAGCTGGCTTCAAGAAGAAGAATCAAAAAATTGATTTTTTTATAAATCTAGGACTTACATTTGCTTTGCTGACTGACTTGGGGTAGTTGTGGGTCTGAATCACAGAAGAGTTGTAACCATCCCTGAAACTACGTCTGAAAGAGCAGACTCTTCCTTGTATAGCAACAGGTGGCACTAGAAAATATAAAGACAGAAGCTTCGCAGAATGCCCAGTAAATGTCAGCACCATGCAGTTACCAGGACAGAGAAAAACACTGGCTAGAATAGACCACCTGTGTATACTAATAGTTTGCAGAAAAGTAATATGTAGTTCAATGATGTCATCAGACTTGCAGATAGCACTTGTAATACAATGGCATCTCTAGACCAGCAGGTGATATCAGTGACTCCCTAGGGAAACTGTGATTTGAAAAAATAAATGGTGGTAGAGAAGGGTTCTGGTTGGGACTCAAATCTAGGAGATTTAGAGATCTGGAGGTCTGGGTTCTGCATGTTCCCTCTCTCACCTGGCCTAATATTCCCTGATCTTATATAATTCCTCTCCTGCCATGGTATAGGAATCATTATATTTGAGAATGATATTCTTCTCCTATTTATTTTGTTAAACTGTCTAATTTAATGTATTTTACTTTGAATGTATTCTTTATTCTGGTAAAAGAAAAACATTATCAGGGTTTGTGAGCTATAGTTTTTAGTGGATGCTAAACTAGCCTGTCCTAATGAAACCTACTTTTCAGGGAGCCTGCAACTAAAGGAAGTTTGGACTATACTTAATAAGAAGAACTTTGCTTAGACAGGTGAATAGTACAATGAATAGAGCACTGGATTTGTCAAGAAGATAAGTTCAAATTTTGCCTTAGATATTTGCTAGCTGTGCACCAAGGGAAAAGTCACTTAATCTATACCAACTTCAGTCTTCATCTGTTAAATGGGGATCATAAGAACAGAAACTCTATCAGAGTACTGTCATGAGAATCAAATAAGAAATAACATCAATAATGCCTTGCAAACATTAAAGTACTATTTAAGTCCCAGCTATTAAAATAAGGACTATTTATATATTTTTTGCATGATTTACAAAATATTCTCTGAACATCCTATAAGGAGGGCAGTTAAAAGTCATCTCTTACTAATGAGAAAATTACAGTTTAGAGAATTTATGGCAACTTGTCTATGATTATCCATCTAGAAAGTATCAGAAACAAGATTCTAACTCAGTTGTCATGAATATAAATGGAGTTCCCTTCACCCTTCCTTCAGTTTAGCAACCGTTGGTGGTAAGGAAGAGTTGGTAGAACTCTAGTTTAAAATAAAACTTTGATTTTTTTCCAATAAACCAAATCTATGTTCAAAATGTATCCAAATTCATTCTTATTTTGTAAAATTGCCTATCAGCATTCATTTATTTTTTCAATATACTTTTTCTTGTTATGTACATTCCCATTGGTCTAATAAAGTGCCTTCAAAGTAGTAGTAATTTAATAAATATTTGTTAAATCAATGAATGAGTTAGTGACTGAGCAATCCTTTCAACTGGAATGAGTTATGGAAGAGAATTGTACTGTGAATGCACTTAGCTAACTTTCAGCTGTATTTTATAAACTGAATAATTGTTTTGGATTTTGTCTGTTGTTTTTTAAAATACCTGTGTCACTCAAGACTACACCTTGAGGAAACTAGTTGATTTACTTTCTAATTCTAGGCTAGATTTTGGGCTTTACTGAAGTCTTTCTTTGTAAATCAACTGCTTTAGTTGAAAGTACATCAAATGGCAAAATATTATTTTGAAACATTTTGTCTCAAAAAGTTTAGCACTGAGTTGGTCAAGTGCCAAGAATATTAGCTTTATTCTTAACTATAGATGTTAATATTGCAAACAACATATAATTTATTTCAAAGTACTTTAAAACACAATAAGTTGTTGGCATTTCTCCTTTGTTTTTTTGTCATTCATCCTTCATCAAAGGTTTTAACTCCTACCTTTTTCCTTATCAAATTATATCCTGTGAGTTTTATAAATTCATTTGATGTATAATATTTTTGTGGTAAAATGCAACCTCTCTCTGCTCTCTTTCCTTTCTTGCTTTATTATATCTTCAGATACTATCAACATTCCATTTCTGGGGATCATCAAACAAAAGTTATTATACCATGAGATTCCAATTTCCATGAGTTTATGTAACCTCTTTATGATGTATATGTTCCACGTTCTATTAATACTTTTAAGCTTTGTACCTGACAGAGAGTGGGTTTGCCTGTACTTTTCCTTTACTTTCTCCTCCTTGTTTCAGAGCTTGAAATTTGTTAGTTTTTAATTCATATCTATTTAATAAGTGTGCCAAGGATATTGATCATCATTGCTACCTATATTAAAATATTAGCCTCTTATGCACTTTCATCCATGAAGACAAAGTTCATTACCTAAACTTTATTTATTTAATCATCTATCTGTCTGTCTGTCTATCTCTGTCTAATGTCCTCCAGTACCTAGAACACAACTCCTTACATAGTAGGCACTTGCCTTTCATAAACATTAGTCACATGGTATTGTATTTTAATAGACAGTGTATCAAAATATATTTGTAATGAATTGGAAGGTATTTTGATGCACTAGCTAGCATGCAACAGTATTTTAGTTTTTGTCATTGATATAAATGACAAAGCAAGATAGGTGGCTTAGTGGATAGAATTCTGAGCCTGGGGTCAGGAAGACCTCATTTCAAATCTGACCTCAGATACTTACTAGTCATGTGACCCTATGCAAGTCACTTGACCTTTGTCTGGCTTAATCACTCAGAAAAAGAAATGGCAAATGACTCCATTATCTTTGCCAAGAAAACCGTACTTTTCAGGGGGTCATGAAGAGTTGGACATAACTGAACAAAATAATAATTTTCTCTTTTCGTTTTGCTTTGGTACCTATCAATCACTGAAGTCACTTTCTTTTTTATACCACATTTGCATGTGCCTTTTCTCCCTTATCAGATTGTAAGCTCCCTGATACCAAAAATGATATCTTATTTGTCTTTATATGTCTCTTGTCACCTAGTATATTGCCCTATTCATAATAGGTACATAATGGGTATTTCTTGAATGATTATGAATGAAGCTACATTGAGAATATAAGCTGAGAATACTATATCGTTAACCTCACCTTCAGTTTTGGATTTTGAATCCTTTAATATTGTCTGTATGTCTGCTAAATCTCCTTTTCTGTTAGTCAGCATCAATAATAAGAGAAGTTCACACATACAGAGGATGTTACTGTTTACAAGAAACTTTCCTCATAGTGACATTGTTAGATAAGTAATACATTATTCACTTCTCTCTCTCCCACTACCATTTCATGGAAGAATAAAGAAAGTCTCAGGGATAAGTGACTTGTGCATTGACAGACAGGTAAGTGAGCTGACTTCTGATTCATTCTATGATGAATATGCCACATTGTCTCTCAGATCTTCAATATTCATTTAGAATGATTCTCCAGACTAATGAGAAATACTATTTTATAATTTATATTTTTTCAATAATGTTAAATGTATACAGAATTGGTAAGTAGTTTAAAAGAAACAATAATTTTATACTGAAGATAAATTTTAAAATTGTATATTCCTTCCAGACTATTTACCTACATCTTTTAAAACTAAATGGGTTGTTTGAGTAGCATACTAGAGTGCCAGGCTTCACTTGCCTTACAACTTTTATAGATATTCATGACAATAAGGTGTTGTCATCATGATCCAAGGGCATAATGGAAATCAGTTTCTGACATGGTATGTGCCGTCCTTGAAAACTGCACTGACAATATGAGGGAGTCCAACAATATTTCAAGTAGCAAAGAATAAATAAAGGATATTCCAATAGCTCTAAGGATCATATTTATTAGGATTTAATAATTATTATTTCACATGTATTTATATATATTCACATATACATTACCAGGTTTTAATATTCAATGTTAAGAAATTATAACAAGCAGCAATAATTTTGAAAACAATAACCATTTCATCAAAGACATATAGATCATATTTGTTTTCTGAACTACGCAAATTGGATTTCAGAGTTTTAGTTAGCTTACTATGTGCCTGCATTAGATTATTATACAGAGAATGCTAATTGATCAAGCAATTGGGTTTTAATTGTGTTAATAGGCTAGCTTTGATTTATTTCTTTTCTTTTATTTTACTACTGAGTATAATAGTCTTGGTTCAGATGTTTGTCTGCCTACCCAATTTCTCTATTAAACTCCTTTCATTAAATTAATCCCTGCAAAATCTGCCTGGATAAAACACATTCTCTCTTTTTCAAAAGTATTCTCTTCAAGTGTGGAATCCTTAGTTATGTTTTTAATTTGCATTTAGATTGTGAAATGACTATACTAGTTAAGTCCACTTTGAGTAAGGGTTGCATTCTTTGTGTGATGTAATTGTTTAATAGAATAAATAGCAATTCAATTCAATAAAATACTTATTAAGTGCCTATTGTGTTTAAGGCTCTGTACTAGGTACTATGGGTTTAAAGGCAAAAATGAAATTCTCTTCTAAACCTTGCATTTTCCAGATGGTTGTATAAACTTTGCATGAGAAACATACTGTCAATTCTTTGAAAATAATGTTTTTCCCTTCCCTTCAATTCCCACAGAGCTTATTGATGATTGTGAATAATATAAACTACATTATAACCCTACACCAGCAACTTAAGATTTGGAAAGAAAGCATATTGGTTATCTTGAAACATGTTCAACATTGACCTAAAAACAACTGTAGGTGAAAGTATAAAGCCTCATTAGAAATGTGTTAACAATGGGAAATTACACCAAATGAATTTTGATGGAATCCAATAGGATCTTTTCCTTCAATCCTATGTTTGGTAATAACTTTTCACATTGCCATTACCAGAAACTTTTTTCTTTTTTTTCTTTTTAATCCTCTAAATCCTGGGAGTCTTTTCTTTCTTCACTACTCAGACAACAAAGAGTTAAAATCTACTCCCAATAAGGATGTGATCTCTAAGTTAGTTATGAAAGACAGCAACAGAAACCTAGTCTTGAAGTAACACTTCTGTTGTCAAGGGTTACTGGTGTGGGAACTGGGAGGTTGTACACAAGAGGAAGAATTGCTTTTGTGATAAACTGCACAAATTCAAGGGATTGTTGCCAAGTATCATGAATATCTTAAATATCTTCATTTTAATATTCTGTAGTCCTTTTCATGTTTTGGTTTTCACAAATTGTATATTAAACAGGTATTTTCAATGAATTTATTAGTTAACAGTTACTTTATTCAACAAACCTTCCAATAACATTCACCTGAAAACTGAAGGCATAATTTATCATTAAATTCATGTTTACAATGAATATTCACAGCTAAACTAAAATAAATATATGTAATTACAAATTTTATCATATCAAAAATCAACATAAGTAGGACCTATTATATTTTCATAAACCTTTTCATCACCTTCCAAAGAATTAAGGATCAGGAGTCAGAGGTGTATTTAAAACCTTACAGCCAGGTCTATTTAGTCTAAGCCATCACAATTATGATGTACAACCATGGTGTTGTGTACATATGAACACTCTTTTTAAATATATACATATATATATATATGTATGCATTTGTCTGTGATGTTTCATTGCCTCAAAGTGTCAATTACTATATACACATTTTAATATATTTTTAATTTGCATTACTAATAACAGCATAAACAAGTTGCTTTTATAAAATAACATGGTCATTAATGACCAATATTAATATTAATGCTATTATGCCAGTATAGTCTTTCTTTTTAAATTTTTTAATTTTAACATATTTTGTCTACTAAGTTATGAACTTAGAACAATTCAATTGAATAAATGAATATATTTCTTGTACTTGTTAACACATTATGATTATATATTCTTAATTTATTATTTTAAACCTGTGTTGAGTGATTTATTCACATACCACTAACACCAATAACAAAACATTGTATTTTTCTAATAATTCATTTGGTTCTCAACAGAAATCTAGAGGAAATATAACTGAGAAGGTAATTTTTGTCTGCTAAAATCTGAACCTTACATAAATTAAATAATGCATTGGAATTTTCAGTCAAATTATTGGTGCAGATATTTTCTCAAAATTTCCCTTTTGAAATCTGTGTATTTTAAAGCCATCTCACACACTGGCAATTACAAGCAAATATGAAATGATCATCACATGACATGAGTCTAAATGTGTGGTTCTTTTCTTGGTTAAATATCAAGCCAGGCATTAGAATGCTAGAGGTAAACGAATCAATTAAACCCATTCCCCCGTGCCCCCTCCCCTTCTCTTCCCTAAAGCTGCTTGTATAGTGTTGCTTTGTAGCTCCTAGAGACAGAGGCAGTAGGACCCAGGGGCCTTCCGCAGCCACCAATAGAAGCGCATACTTGGATCTATTTGTATGCAATGCCTTCTGCTCTGCGCATTAATAGTAATACAGATATCGGGTCTGAAAGAATTCTCTTCTGAAGAAGGACTGGATTTTTCTAGGATCCTGATATTGTGAAGAAATTCGGATTCATCCTCTCCCTATGAGCCCCCTCCCGCAATGTTTCAAAGTCCCAAATAGCTTTTGCCTCTTTTAAACTCGGAAAGGTTCCTATGTACAGGAAAGTTGCAAGAACTATCTGAATCATGGAACTGCTAGTTTTCTAAAAAAAAGAGTCTTATCTAAGGGTAAGTGCCCCAAATAAACACGAATCGAGTGACAGTATTAAGATGTCAAATGAGATGTATTTAATTGTATGTTTATGACTATGGGGTGGTTGTCTTCTGATAGACGTGCAAAATTCACTATTTGCAGTTTGCTAAGAAATTGGAAGTGATGGAAGGGGCGTGTATATGTATGTGTGCATATATGAGTATCCATACATTCTACCTATTTCAACGTATAGATGTAGGCATATGTGTATGTATGTACTGCATGGATGCATTGCTAAATTGATTTTTTTTAACACCGAAGAAATATGACTATAAGGAATCCAACAAGTTTCATTTCAGGGATTAAAGGTTTGTTTATGCTCTGAGAAGTTAAGTGCTGGCAGAATGTGTGTGTGAGGTGACTGAGATGGTTCAACAAAGAAGTTTGAGGATGTGTATGTCGTGCTGATTGATTCGTGGATCTGGGTTAGACTCGGGGGCAGGGGAGTTGCTTGTGGTGCATGTATCCTTTCTGTGGTATTGACACAAACAGGAGCTGGCAATTTCACTGCTGAGTTTCAGCAAACGTAACTTTGCAGGGTGATCCTGTCTGCACTAGGAGGCTAATGGTGTGGAGTAAACAACGGGAACAGACCCCGCGCTCAAACTTTAGAGCACTAGAATAAGGAGATACAGTTCTTTTGGTCTGTTTCCGTTAGTATTTTATTGTGATCATGATTATATCATAATTCTGTTTATTGCGCGACTTTTGCCTGTTCTGACAGCTAACTCCTGACTCCTGAGCGCGTCAATAATAAAATTTCTCATTAACTACATTGCAGACTACATCGCAACAACTGCATTATCTTTCTGTATTTGAAAATGCAATATTGATCTAAAGAAGGTGAGAGATTCCTGTAAAACCCTTTGTGATCTGACTTTTCCGCCCATCTTTTACACACAGAACACACGTATGATGATGAATGCTGGAAAGTAATGCTGTTGGTGACATTTTGCTGGGAAGCATATTGCAGGGAAGTCGAGGAGCCTCTGCATTATTTATGAAGTGCTTGCATGCCTCTGGGGACAGTTCTTTCTCCCTCTCTCGGCCCCCTCCCCAGGAGGCAGGTGGGGGGTTGAGGGTGTCGTTGGAGTGGTACTGCTGCTAGACTCTGCAGTGCTGTTCACACAATAGAGGCAGAGAAAGGCAGGGGTTGGGCTGAGCAAGCAGCTCGCCCTGGGCTTCTCGGTGGCGGCTGCGGCTGCTGCTGCTGGAGCCGCCTCCGCTGCAACCACTGTTGGAGGGGTTGCTGCTGCAGTGCCCCCGCTGCAGTGCTGCAGAAACGCAGTTTCCTTTCCCTCCAATGCGCTGGAGGCTCAAACTAAAGCTGGTGATGTTGAAGGCACTGCTTCCTGCAAAGATGCATATCTGGACAGAAGGGGCCCAACCGTACTTTTTGGAATACTCAATCCTGAGAGTGGGAGAGCCTTCAGCTTTGATTTCTTTGCCTCCTTCGTAATTCAGTTTGGAGACTGAAAATTCCTGTTAGCAGCGCTATCTGAATTAGCTGAGTAACACAGTTTTGGGGTGCCGCGGGGTTAACTGGAGGAGAGGTAAAAGAAGCTAGGCTCAAAACGAGCTTAAGCGTCACGAAAAAGTAAAAGGAGAGATTAAAGGAGGGACACATGCACTTCATCGATTTTGCTTCCCCTCCTCCTTTCCCCTCCCCTCGGTTTTCTGCACGTTAGAATTTTGAACAGAAAGAAAGAAGCATTTGCCTAGTGTTTCTTTACAACCTCTAAAGTGTAGGGTACGCAATGCTAGGCGCTTGTCGACTCAGTGTGTAAATGCGGACCAGGGGTCCCTTCATAGTGTAGTTGACACCATGACCTCAGACATTCTTATAATGTCTCCTAACGGGAGGGGGCTGACCTTGCAGCCTCCTCCATCTCCAAATGCGTGCATAGCCTTAGTTGCCTCACTCTTTTGAATGGTATTCAATTCTGGTGCTCTTATGATTTTATCTGGGCTCACCAAACGGTAGGTTTTGTTATCGGATCACTTATGTGCCCCGTAAATTGTAGGAATTTGTTTAATCTGGAGGTTAATTTCCGGTCCTTCTAGTAATATGGAGGAATATGTGTATATGCATGACCGTGGAGCAGGTTGTGTTATTTGTCAGTTGTCTTACAAATAAAGCAGGCTTACTACGTCTCAGGTTTGTGAGTGTCCCTACAAAGGAAGCTCAGATAGAGGACAGGGGGAAAGGCAGCTGTGTGCTGACGGTGCACTCTTTTCTCACCTTCCTTTGGTCCCCATCCAATCTGATTCATTTTTAAATCTTTCACTAACTGAATCCTGTCCTAGAGAAACCCACCCCATCCTTCCTTAAGAGAAACCATCTAAGTGGTTAATTTCAGCATAGGTCCAGGGGTGGAAAGGTGAAAAGGGGAAATTGTTTAGGGATTATTAGGAGGCAGGAGCAGAGGTCATCTCTGAGTTTGGGGTCAGTACAGAATAAGTGCTATTTGATTTGGAGGATGAAAAGAGAACCTGGAAAATACTCTTCACCTAGTAGAGATGATTTGGGAAGAGCAAAGAAGAGGAAGTCAGGAGACCTGGACTCTATTCTGGTTTTCCTAGCTGTGTTAAAGTCTCAATTTCCTTATCTGAAAAATACAGAAGTTGAACTAGAACTCAAGTTCCTCCCAACTTTCAAATTCAATGATTCATGGATTCAGTTTGTCTTTAGGAATTATCTGGTTCAGTAGAGAATGCAGGGATGGATATGTAAAGTTAAGTTTGCTAGGGAATTTGGCTCAGTGCATTATCTGCCATTGTACATGCTCTGAATCCACATTTATATGTCTTAATTTTTTTCAAAATCTGAAAAATTAGAACACACACACACAGACACACACACACACACCCATCACTTCCATTTTATCCCTTTTCTGTGCCCAAACCACTTTTAGCATCCTAAACAAAACATCCTTTGAGATGCTCAGTGTTAGCAGTTTCCAGAGGTATAGATCATAGTGCAGAATGTGAGAGGGCAAAGCAGAGATACAGTAGCCAGATGCCTGAGAGAATGCAGAATTCTGTTTGTTCCTCTTGACAAGCACTGCAGTACACATAACAAAGAGTAAATATTGCAAAACCACAAGTAAGAAATTAAACTTATGCTATGTCTATACTCTATGAATATCTGTTGATCAATCCAAACAGAAAATTCAAAAATTTAGATAGAATTGAAAGGGACATGGTATACTCAGTATTTGGAAGCTAGTATGTTTAGCTAATGGAAGTTCACTTTTTGGCATATGCTGGTGCTGAATACATTAAGGACTATTTTTATTTATGGAGGGATGTACTCCAGCCTGAGAAATACCAGAATGGTATGATACAACTTATTTGTATGACACAAAACAATTCCAATTGCTGTGTGAAATGTGGGTTTTAAAGGAAAAAGCCAGAAAGCAAATCAGTCCCATGGCAGTTTGATTGAACGAGCAGGTGCAATGCACCATTTGAAAATGTAACTTGAGGTTAGGTTCCATGCAATCAGCTACAGAGGGAGCTTTTCCCAATTGCATGAAAAACAACACTAATATTGCTCTTTTCTTTTTATCCTTTGACTTCAGAAACAAAAGATCTAAATCAAGAGAAAGTTGTTAATTGGACACATAATGATTTACCTGGAAATGTTGAAACAATTACTGTGGCTTTTAGTTTTCCTGGATCTACTGTTGTAACATATTAGCTACATGAACAGCTACAGAGGACATCAGAAAGCTATTATATGGTTGAGAATTCTGAGGACCAGAGAATGTGACTTCCCCAAGGTCACACAGATAGTTTTCATCAGATTAGGAACAAGAGTATAGGTCCACTGACTCAGGCTGGGATAATCTTTTGGAAGTGCTTACTTGCATAATATATGCCATATACAAAACAGCCATGTGACAAAAGGAATTTTAGTACTTGAAATATTCCTATAGCAAGCTAATTCTCATCTGGTGCTTTATCAATATATACTATTAGAGGTGTCAAGATTTAGTGGATATATACTGTTACATTTGAAGTCAAGCAGATCTGGGTTCAGATTCTACCTCTGATATTTACTATATACAGTCAAGTAATTAAACTTCTGTGTACCTTAGACACTTCCATAGAACTTTAGGCAATCTTAGGAAACCTGCCTCCCCATGCCTGAATTTTCATATCTATAAGAATAGGTGGTTGCAGTAGTCACATAGGTTTCCATAGTGCATGATACCACCACCTGGGAAGGGCGGCACTGGCACAATGTGGGGAGTGGGATAGTAGCTTCAGGTACAATTTGGGGTGTCAAATAAAAATAAGGGGGCAGTGGAAGCACAAGGAAAGAGAAGAACATTTTGAAAAACCATTCGTATATGTTTCATCTGTTGTGTAGCAGAGTTAAATTCACAGTGTTTACATTATTTTCCAAATAAGCACACAAAACGTAAATTATACTGATCAGTGCTCAAATCTGAGAAAGGACTTAAGCAAATGTTGGCAAGCCAGCCTGTCGCACATTGTCGGAAATTCCAGCATACATAGGCAGGAATATGTGCATGAAATGACTTGTAATGATGCAATATTGTCATCAAAATAAATTTCATTGCAGGAAAAAACCCACAAATTTATAATAAATCATTAAATTTTAGATGTTAATTTTTATAAAAAATTCTATATTTTATAAATTATGGAAATAAAAAGAACTGTTAAACAGTTAAAGAAAGTAGATTTCCAGGGGATTGCTAAGTGATTTTTTTTAAAGGAGACAGTAGGTAGGCTAAATAAGTTTGGGAACCTCTGCACTAGTTGATCTTTAAGTTCACTTCCTACTCCTTGGAAGTTGAAGGCTGAACTCTGATGAAGTTGGCAAAATTACAGATTCTTTGAGAATTTTATGTGAAATTTCATAGTAATAATAGCTAATATTCATGTAGCACTTACTGCATGCCAGATGCTGTGTTAACTGCTATCTCATTTGACCCTCATAACAACCCTGAGAGATAGGTGTTACCATTATCCCCATTTTGCAGATGAGGAAACTGAAGAATAGAGTTTAAGGGACTTGCCCAGTGCCACATAGTCAGTAAATGTCTGAAGCTGGACTTGAACTCAGGTTTTTCAGACTCCAAGCCCAATATTTTATCCATTGCATCATCTGACTGTTTCACACATTTTTCAAGTGTATTACGCTACATGTATTACTGAACACAAGACCTTAGAAGACAATATTAATCTCTTTATCTAAAAAATTTCATAGATTTTTCATGGCATCTAATGTTTGTAAGGGTGGGGCAGTCTTCATTAATAATAACAGTCAAAACTGCTAAGCTTAATTTTCAAGAGTTCCATCACATACCCCCATTATGCCTATTCTATCCTGTTTTATTTCACCACTTAGTCAAATTCTTTATTTTACCCTGATCCGCTTACTGTCTAATACCTATTCCCACTTTTGTGTCTTTTCTCATGTGTCTTTCCTCACATGAAATGTCACTGAATCCTAGTTGTAGATCTGCAAGGATCCTGCGAAGCCATCTGGAAAGTGAGATCCAGAGAGATTAAGGAGACCTGAGGAAATGTGTAGTAAGTAGCAGAATCAAGTCTTAAACCTAGGTTTTCTGAATTCCAATCCAACACTTTCCATTTGTGCCCCATGTGGCTCTAACTTTCAGCCTTTCTCCTTTACTATGATTCAAGATGTCCTAAGTCCCAGAGTCAAATAGATGGAAGAGCCACTCAATGGGGACTTGGAACATATCCTTACTCTGTAATTGAACCTCTCTAGATCTTTGTTTTTTATGTGTAAAATGAGGTGCTTAGGCTAGGATGATATGTTCTTCATGAAACTTCCACTGATTACTACAGCCCTCACTGTTATCTATCCCTGAATTATTAAAGGATTTATCATTTGCAGATCCTGTGTTGTGTTTTTCCTGAGAAATCATTTTGTTATCATAGTCTTCCAACAATGTCTTGTTGCTGTTTTGCTGTTTGGGGGGCAAAGGGGCAGGGATTGCAGCTTTCAGATCAATGAAATAATTGGCAGAGAAATATCTCTTCAGGAAACTTCTTCTACTAACATGTAGGACATACCTAGAGCACTGAAAGATTAGTTGTCCAAAGTCATGTAGCAAGTATGTATCTGTCAGGATTGAAATATCTTCATCATCATTGTCATCGTCATCATCATCAGAAACAACAAATACTTAGTTTTAAAAAATCACAGATTACCGATTTAAAGATAGAAAGGATGTTATAAACTATGGCGTCCAATTTCATCATTTAATAAATTAGTGAACTGGGGTCTAGAGCCATATATAGGCAATTAATATCCAAGGAAAGATTTGAAGCAGGTTTTCTTGACTCCAAAGCCAGTTACCTAGCTACTATGCTATACCATCTCTCAGGCATTTAAATTATTTGGAAAGTGTAGCCCTGCTGTTTATTGCTCCAATTTTTGTCTCACAAACTGCCCAACATCTTTGCTCCATATGAGTCCAAACTGATCTATTTTTGGTTATGTATAAAATCTTAAAAACTTAATAATCCAAATTGGAGAATCATCCACTGTAATCAATAGCAATTTAACCCAGCTCTTTCCCACTTCCATCATGGACAATTCTAGAGAAATCTCTCCTATGATATATATGGCACTAACCACACAATCTCATGGCAATATTCTTCACAGTGCTTCCATTCTCCATACTGTATCATTGTAACAAATGTGATATTATTTTTACTTTCCAGTCTCCTTGTTTAGGAATATGTTATTGATTCTCTGGTTTATCCCCTATGCACTTCCCTATGCCCCTCTGTTTTCTTTCTCATATGTTTTTAATTTATTTTTCTATCAAAGTCATAATTTAAGCATACTTTAAGTGAATTAATTATATATAACATCTCTCTTTATATATATATATGCACATCTCATGGAATTCCAAGAATGACCTAACTTCTCCCAAGGAAGAAAAGAAATAAGGAAGCAAACATTTATTAAGTGCCTACAAAATGCCCAGGCACTGTGCTGAATATTTAATATTTCATTTCATCCTCACAATAACCCTGTGAGATAGGTGCTATTCTATCCCCATCTTCCAGTTGAAGAAGCTGAGGCAGACAGAGGTTAAGTGACTTGCCCAGAGCTAGACAGCTGTAAGTGTTTGAGATCAGATTTGAATTCAAATCTTCTTGACTTTCAGTTCAGTGTTCTATCCATAGTGCTATCTACTTGCAGTATCAATTATTCATGGAGTTATAATACTCACTAACATGAGTGGATACTTCTTCCACTGTCTTAGATGCCAACTCCTTTATAACTTAGAAGATGGTCCACTAGCATTACTAGGACTAAAAATTGTCCACCCTAAAGTCTTCCTTGGAATGAGTCTCTTTGAGTTTAGCTAAACTATTCCTTCAACCATAGACATAGAGCCCATCACTGGACCCAAATCCTTGGTAGGACTTGCCAGGACTTGTACTATGCTAACACAGACATTAAGAACTCATGGATACTGCCATGCCATGATGAAGGTTCAGTGTAAGTCTTTAGGGGCAACTAGATGGTACAGTGGATAGAGCATTCTTCTGGAGCTTAGGAAGACCTGAGTTCAAATACAACTTCAGACACTAACTTCTTACCAGCTGATGTGACCTTGATCGAGTCACATAATCACAATTGGCTCCAGAGGAAAAAAAATCTCATTCAAAAAAACCACAGTAAGTCTTTAGAGAGTGACAATAGAGTCAAATATTATTTGTGCAAAAATCTTCTGGTGTAACACAACAGCCACCTGTTCCTCCCATCTCCTTCCTTTTTTATATAGAGCTGGTGAAGAAAAGTTACCCTTGGAGACTATAAGAAAAATGAACAACAGTTCATGAAACAAAATTTTAGTCCCTTTTTAACAATAAGACAATATTGACAAATGCATTACTATTCAACAATGATCTTATGTAGAAGGATTGTACATCTTTCCAGGATAGGCTCAGCACTCTCTTTAGTTTCTTAAGAACTGACTTTGACTCAGCATTTAAGCTAGTGATGTCAAATACAAACTAAACTAACCTAGGGATGCATAAGATCACATACTGTCATTCAGAGTACATCTAAATATGAAAAAAAAGGCAAATTATTATTCCAAAATAGTCATTTCCAGAAGCTGACTGTTAAAGAATGTTACTGCACTCACTGTTATTGTCTGTTATTCAAGACCCTATACACATAGACAGTGCAGTAATGATACTTAAAATACATTGTAAAATAACAGGATACCTGAAGACAGGATGAAAAGATAGCCTCAATCTAAATAATGGGATTGATATGAGAGAGGAAGTAGTAACGAACCAAAGGAAAAGTTACTATAAGGTCTAACATGCAAGACATCTGCCTTATAGCATACACTGGAATAATCCAACTACTTAAGTAGCACAAGCATCTTAATGGTTGGCATTGTGCTTGTGTATGTGACAGCTGGCAAGGTATGATGGAGGTTATGGAATGAAAGACTGAATGTTCTGAAAGGGATATGAATCCTCAGGAGGATATCCTGTTGGGGCTGATACAAAGTGGCCAATATGGCAAAGCTGTAAGCACCTGAACATGAAAACAGGCAGATCAAAGATGAACACTATCAAATGAGATGATTCCAGTGACGCAAATATATGCAAGGACAGTGGGATGCAGATAACAGTGCACCTGCTTGTTTCCTATCTCTTTGGAGAGATGTGTACAAAGACGTTCTGGGCTTTAGTAATAGAGAGAGCATTGATTACATTTGGTGCTGAAGAAAAAAAATGTCTCTCTGGAAAAAAGATACAGAATTCCCCGGCTATGCTCCATTCTTCAGTGCCTGATTATAATGCTCTCCAAGCCAGCTAGACATTGTCATCCTTCTTAAACTAAAGAGGCAGTAGCTTGGTGTGCTATCGACATTGCACCCCATACGTTGTCTCAATGTATTGCGAATGCCTCATATCATGCGCGATCCTTTGTATGGGACACGAAGATAAGATTTCTGAGTTTGGCTTGCTTGCTTTTTCACCTCCACTGGTAATGATGGATTTCTGCTGATTTGGCCATGGGTTTGTTTTTTTGCCTGATTTCCCCTGGGTTCATTCTTTGGTCATAGAATTGAGTGAATTCAAGTGGCCTCATGGGGAGCAAACCTCTGACCTTCATCTTATTAGCCTCATTAACATAGTGCTGTAAACAACTAAAGTAACAAGATAGCTCACTGTCATACTGATAGATTGGCTATATTAAAGAGACTTAGAGACCATTCTGCCCCGCCATTCATTGTTATAGATGGGGATACTGATGAAAATGACCAAAAGGTTTATGTGGAATCTCTGGTTAAAATCAAATCTCTTGCAACTTATTATTAACACTACTCTAAGTCATCTGGTTTAGTATGGACCTTGACACTAGGTTGGTTTTCTTTTAAAATCTGCTAAAATTTCAAAGGATTTCTTGATTGCACTTTTAATTTTGATTAGTCAAGAAAAAAAGTTAAAAGAGTGAAGTATCTATAGAGTAGCCTCTCCCTCAGTGACAGCATACTGTCAATGAAAATCTCGCTGGTAAATTAGTTGATAAAAGTTGGTCTGAGACCTCCATCTCTTTCAGGTTTATTGTCTATCTGCAGGGCTACTATAACTCACAGAGTTTACAGATCACTTTTCTGCTGCTTTTCTGGAGGTTTCACTTAAGAACACAGGGTATAGGGTGTCCCAAAAGTCGTAGTGCCATTTTAAATTACAGCAGCTTGAAAATTAACTGATGTTTGTGAAACCTAGTATGCATAAGGTAGTCTTTATAGTTCCTGAACAGTCTTATCCTAATTCTCTCTCTCAAAATGAGCTGAGTCCGTAGAGCTCTGCTTCTTTTAACTATCTCTCAGGATTCTAGATGCAACCATGAAGGGCTGGGAGTATATTTTTTTAATGCTATAAACTGGAGGCTCATTCCACTGTTTTTCTTAATGTTGATCAACAGGGATTAGAACTCAAGTTTCATTTAATCAATTAATGTCAATTAGCTCAATTAGCTTTTTTTTTTCACAAAAGGATATTTGATGCAAAGATATGACATAAAAAAGTTATAAAGCATTGCTCCTTAATATCTAAGAGTATATTCTCCCCTGTTCTACTTTTGTCCCTAGATAGCATTTGATCAAACTTAAAGCATTTCATTCTTACTCACTGAATTCTCCTCAGATCTGGAAAAGTCAATGGATGGATTCCTTTAAATTTCTTGGTGGCTTTGAATGCATGCTACCTCAAACAAGTCATGCTGAACATTCCTACTCACTTTTTACATGTTGACAAATCCAGGCATGGGCTGTGGTGGTGTGTTATTCTGACCTTTTGAAGTTCACAAGATCTTAGCTATTTATGAGTCTAAGTTTGAAATTCCCCAGAAGATTCAGAGATTAAAAGTGATCTGAAGTACTTTTGTTGAGTTTTTTTTAATGTGCTTTTTAAAAATAAAGTAAATAATACTGAATCTCTTTTTTCATCCAGTTTCATTTTGGGGGGCTATGAAAGGAATTAAGCAGGATAACGTCAGCTATCATAAGACTCCTGACTCTTTACTTTGTGTTATGTCTTGAAGGAAAATAGAAGGAAAGAATGAAATGAAAGAAAAGATATGTGCTAATTACGTGCCATGCAAGGAGAGAAGTATGCTCTGCTTTCATAAGTTCCTACCCTTGCTTTCTCCAGTCACTTGCATCTCTTCCATCTCTATTATGTCTACTCTTTAATTCTATTACATCCTAAAGCCCGTTTCATTCTTCAGTCATGTGGGATCTACAGCAGCTCCATAAATCCAGAGTTGGTAGCATTCCACAGGGAAAAGCCTAGGAGTATTCTGACCAGCAGCCTTCTAGCAATGAATACTAACATATTATAATAGTGAGTTTTCTTGTATTTTCTGTGGGGGAAAATGGTTATGGAAGTAATTCTATGACATTTCATTAAGCATCTCTCTGCAAAGAAAAAATTATTTTTAAAAGTATTTTACCAGAATTATGATTTCCCAATGTAGAGAGCCTGTGTGACAGTAAGAGGTTAAGTTACTTGCACAAGGGCCCACAATCATATTTCTCAGATGCTTACTTCAGTGTTACTTCAATGCTGGTTATCCTATTGCTTTGCCATGCTGCCTCTCAGAAAAAAAAAGATTCTTAATAAAACAAAATCAGTAGGAATGGACAAAGTATAATATTTCATGTGTAACATGGAGTATACTACATAAATGATTGAAATATTGTTCTTTTAACCCCCAAAAAATATTTGAATCAAATTCATTAGATTAATATTTATACTACTCTAAATGTGAAAAACAATATGGTCATAGATTCTGACTATCAGAAAAGATTAGATTAGAGATTAATTTATCCAGTGCTTTCATTTTACAGATGAAAAACATTGACCTAAAAAAGTAAAGTGAGTTAATCCCAAAGCAAACTGTTGATCATTTCCTGCCAATGAATGTTGAGTTAGCAACAAAAATACTGCCACTATCTTTACAGATTTTTCCTATATTTTCTCTCTTTCTTTCTTTTGTGATAGGAAGCTTTGTTCCTTCTTACAGTCATCACTGGTAATGGATAACTCTCCATTAACTAGTTTTTAGGAAGAAAAAGATGTCCTCTAAGGTTCTAATAGCTCTGAGTCTATAACTAGAAAATATCCAATGACCTGTTCAGTTCTAATTTAAGGTATAATTTAGGTTTATATTGAAGATGTTTCAAGGGTTCATTTAGTTGTTTATGCCAATTTCAAACAATGGAGTAATTTTCAGAAGACTAAGAATCTCTTTCTAGATCCATCATTAATTGATTTTGTGAATAAATAAACTTTCTGTGTCCTTGGTTCTTCATCTGTAAAATGAAAGAGTTGGACAAATTGACTTGTAAGATCCATTTCATTTCTAAGACTCTATATCTCTATTATTGGTATGGATAACCATGCACATCTAGGCTTGTATGGTACTAACTTCTTGAATTTGAGTTGAAAATTTATTGAACATTAAAAGAAATTATGGAACAATTTTAATATTTTTTTTGTTAACTTGCTTAATCAAAGGGTTATGAGGATTTAATTACACTCTACCTCTAGAGAGAATAGAGCCCAGTGAGATTCATGGCATGAATTTCCCAGCACTGACCTCAAGTCTATGCTACTTGTTCTTAGTGCCCTTGCAGGACAAGAAAATTGACTTGTACTATTTCTATTCCATAGTCTCTCCTCCTAGAGGCAACATGGCCTAGTGCCTAGAAGACCAAGATGAACTGATTTTATTTTCAGCCTATGACATATTAGATATGTGCCCATGAGTCTCTTCATTTTTTAGTGTTCAGTATCTTCTTTAAAATTATAACTTACAAATAAATTACTAATCTGTATTAGTGGATGAAGTTTTCACTCTGACTTACTACCAGACTTAGACCACAAGAAAAACTTGTCCTCTCCATATAACAGTTGTCTAGAGAGAGGGAAAATTAATCACCACCACTGTAACATTTCCACCAGCAAATGAAGATCACATTTGTACAACTTTAAGAAAAAGAAGCATTATTTCCAGAGTCTTCCAGAGGACTATAGAACCACTATGAAGATAACCAAATTTCTCCACTTTTGGTCATATTCATGAAGATAGATAGGTAGATAGATAGTTAGACAGATAGACAGAGAGAGAGAGAGAGAGAGAGAGAGAGAGAGAGAGAGAGAGAGAGAATACTTTAGGAAATTGGAGCCCTGATGCCTCAAGTACTCTACAGGAATTAGTATGAACAGGAAAATATTGAAATCAGCACTGGTACCTTGCTATCTAGTCTTCTGTTTGATTCTCAACATAAATGTTTCTGACTCAGTTACACTAGATTAATACAATACAATTAAAGTATAGATGTTTATCTGCACTAATAGTAAAATACTACATGGTTGACTAGAAATACATTATGATCTGTCTGCCGAGGGGAGAAATTACGTTTTTCATTACATAATTCTGGCTTCTTTTTAAATCAATACTGTAATGTTTTAATTTTTTAGTGCCTCACAATGATTTTAGATGGGTAACCAACTTCCCTAAACATATTTTTATTCAGAAAAAGATAGAACAGTGCAATTGTTACTTGAATTTAATAAAATTATTGGATATTCAAATAGATCTGTTGTTTTTTATTTGAGTATTCCCTTTATTGATATAGAGAGCAACCAATTCATATCTGCCAATTCTATGTAACTTTCGCCCATGCTTTCCCAAAGTGTAGCCAAAGGGGATCTTTGCACAACATGCTTCAGTCTTTCCTTACTTGTTTCTCCAGCTGTTTACCTGTCAGTCTTCATTATTGCCTTCTCTTAATGTCATACAATTCTTGAAGATGCCCTTTATTGCTGTTCGTCTTGAGACTTCCTTGTTGGTTATATCTTGCAGGCTACTTTCACTCTATGCTCTTCTCTCTGTCATCTCCTTTATGTTTCACCTCTATGTTGGATACATTGGTATTACATATAGCAAAATGGGTAAAAACGTTAGCATTAAAAAGAAGAGTCCTTACTTGTATGTGAAGTTTGCTGTCAGCAAAACAATTTTGCAATGTCTCAAAAGCAATTCAACCCACTCCTCCTCCTTTTTAAAGAAAGTTCCAGTTCAATATCCACCTACATAGTCTGTCCAATTTATGTATATATATATATATATATGTATATATATATGTATGTATATATATGTATATATTATTGGACAAACTCTATAGGGTACATGTCCAGTTAATATGCATGTTAAAATATGAGCAATAGAAAATTATCTACTTGGTCTTTCCTGTGTAGATGGGCATGCCAAAGTTATTTAATTAATTACAAATATATTTTCCCATATGCTACAGCGTATTGGGGATTGATGCCATCAGCACAACATCATCCACAAATAGGAACATTTGAAGCATCTCAGTATCTGCAGGGAATCAGTCCTTGGCTTAGACTCTGCACTGTTACCCCCTCCTTCAGAATGACGACAGCCTTTCTCAAACACTGCAGTTGTTCAGTTCAGTTATATCTGACTATTCATGATCCCATGGATTCTGTGGGGTTTGTGGACTCATAAAGTCCAGGGGAATTTTTTGGCAAAGATAGTGGATGGGTTTCCATTTCCTTTCCCACTTGTCAAGGGCATAACTTCCCTCTTTTATGTCTTGCATGATCTGCATTGTTAGAGGTCATGAACAGGGTTCTTTACATTATTACATCTCCCAAAGAATTTAAAGTGATCTTAATACGGGACACATCTGCTGTGAAAGAATCTGTAAATTTGCATTTTGTTCTATTGAGTCAATATTTGGGGGAGACAATTGTAGAATCTTACCTTTTCTCAGTTGATTATGAAATAGTCCAGAGGTAGTCCATTGTTTACTATCACTTATAAAGTCTGATGGAGGATTTCTATGATTCATATATAGATGATTCTCATAAAGGTTTTATATGGATTAGAGAGGATTCACATAGGCCAATTTTCTATTACCATTTTTATTTTAACTTGGTCAAAATTGTTTCTACCAGTGTAGTATCTTCCTCTCTTTTAGATACCATATATATTGGTCGCTCAATGACTTCACAAATATATTATATCTGGAATAGGTGTCCTCTTGGTCTTGTCTAGCAACTTTTTGCTGCTTTCTTCTCTTCTGCTTTCTTTATAAGCACTTGTGATATTAGGGGCTAAGTGTGGTGGTTCCCAGTATTATTGAGGGGGGGAAAAAGAACCATGAACAATTTGTAGAAATGTTTGCTTTTTCTTTTTTTTAAGCATTTCCTTTTTTCTTTGTAACTGTGCTTCCATTTTCACCTTGAATATTCTTGTGAAGAAGTAATGGAGGGTAAAATCAGTTCTGAGAGGCAAATGAAGAGTCATTTCAACAGGAAAGTATGGAAATTCTAGTTAAAATTTAGTCTATCTGTTTAGTAAAGTTGATATAATTCTTATAGCTAATCTTTAATCGTAACTAGGTTTATATAAACCTAGTTCATATAAGTTGAAAAGTATTTCTTGCTACCCAGAATTAGAAAGCTATTGCAGGAATGTGTGTGTGTGTGTAATCTAGATATTAGTATCTAACCTGCAATGATCTATGACTAGATGCATCTATATCTAGAAATATAGATATAAAGTAGATATAATTATGATTTAGGATTGCAGAATATTTTTAGGACCCTTAGTAAATCCAAGAGATTAAGTAGAAACATGAGAACAACTCTAACAACTTCCTTATTGCTCAATAATAATAGTTATTTCTCTGAATTTTCATTATTATAAAATGTAAAATACTGCACCTATTAGTTATTAATATTTAGGATAATAGATTTAGGACTGGAAGTGATCTTGGAGATCATCTAGAACAATGCGTTCATATTCCATGTAATGAAACTGAGACAAAGTTAAGTGACTTACCAAAAGTTTCAGACGTAGCAGTTTAGGATTCAGACTCAGATTTCTAGCTTGAAATCCATTTTTCTTTCATTGCAATCAGTTGCATTCTACTTCCCTTAACTGCTATTTTGTCTTTATAGCTTAATAAATTTATTTCAGTAGTAATACTTTTGTATTAATGTCACAATCTATCTTGTAATTTCTTTCTGTTTCTTTTGTTTATCAGATCAGGCAGTATAGATGCCTATTTGTCCTATATTTTTCTCTATTGTCTCTCCTATTAAAAGTCATTTTTGTTCTTTTTGGTTTTTCTTTTTTTATTTTGAATTATGAGGTCATTATGAATAGGTCACCTGGAGCATAACACAACTCTCATTTCTACCTTCTAACACTGAATATGATATTGGCTCTTTTTCCACATGTAGAACTCACAGATTTGCATTTCGTTTTCTCCCCTGGGGTTTCATTTCTGTTCTCCTACTTTCTCCTATTAGTTAGCCTCATTTGGGGGTTACTGCTATCATTCTTTGTTCCCTATAGTTTTATTCAACCTCATTTCTATATGTAGATTTGTGTGAGTAATGATCCTTAATTTTCATTTTATTAATCTACTTCCAATTTAATGGGAACTAAAATTTAAATTTTCAGGAGTATACACTCCCCTTTATCCTAACCTCACATCGTTTCTTAGACATTTCTCCAGTTCCACATAGCTTCATTGATAATGAAGATCAAGGAATTTCTTATTTTTAACCATAGAAATTAGATCTGGAAGTGACCTCCTTTTCTAACTTTTAATTTGAAAACCAGAAACTCACAAACTCATATAGGTAACAGAAACAGAATTTGAGTCTATAGCAATATTTTTATTAGACCACAAAGCTTTCCTATAATGCTCATTCTCACATTATAGTTTCCATTAATTCAAGCAATACTAAAAATTAGAACCATAACTGTATGTCATATTTGCCCATGTGAAAAATACATAAATTGGAGTTGTATACTGAAAACAAATTTATATTTCTTGCTTAGGTGCTCATAAGTGTTACAATCAGCATTCATTCTCTATGCTTCTTCCCCTACATGCTACCAAGTTATGCTTTTAAAGAAAGATGGCACACAGAGAGAGACTTTCAATCAGGAAGATATGAGTTTAGACCTGACTATGACATACAATAGCTGTGTAACCATAGCATGTAAGTCACTTAACCTCTCAGTGGCTCAGATCATGGGTTAGAGTTGTCTATTCATATTTTTTAGTTAACATTTTTCACAGACCCCAGGTTAAAGACCCCTGCTGTAAATGTTAATACAACTAGATTACAGCAAAGCATTTGACAAAGACACTCTGATAATCCTTGTGAACAAGATGGAAAAATGGGAAACTGTCTTTGAATGAAATGAAATCTGGAATGCATACTATTAGAAAATTATATAAGTAACTTATAACCAGTTGAAAGAAATGACCTCAAAAATAGTCATTAATAGTATATGATAAACTTCAATCAAAATCTTTAGTGGAAAGCCTTGGGATCTGTCTTTGTCTCTCTTATAGACATTTTGTGGAAAAATATATTTTCAGTTCACAGAACAAAGTAAACATTTCTGTAACATAGTACAATAAAAAAGAATTTCCACACTCAAGAAGTTCTCCTCAGTGATGAAATATATGGCCAGAACTCCAGTTCTTTCCTCATAAGGATTCTGAAATAATACAAAACTTAAAAAAATTTTAGGAATGAGGAGATTAAGTAGTTAGAATATGTTCTTTCAGTTTTAACCATATTTTATCTATATTATTTAAATATAGAAATAAGGATTTGAGTTTACTAAAAATAGTTTAAAAACATTGAGTTATCAGAAACAGCTGATGTACTTTGAAAGCTCCTACTAATTAGGCATGCATATGAAATCAAAACAATCGTCTTAGAATCATTAACTGAGTTGGAAGAATTTCATGAAACTCTCTCCAGCCCCTTCATTTCACAAAGGAAATTAACTAAAGCATAAAGACCTTCATGACATGAACAATTTATATATCTAATCAGTAGCAGATTGGGGATAGATTATTTCCATTTGATTCAAAAAGTATTATGGGGTGCCTATTTTGTGCTAAAGATTGAACATATTCAGGCTTATATTGTTATAAGCAGAACATGTTGTATGCACAGATAAATAAGCAAAAATACTTTAATGAGAAAGAGAAAGACACAGAAAGAGAGAGAGAAACAGAGACAGACAGAGAGAAAGAGGAGAGGGAGAGAGAGACAAAGAGAAACAGAAACAGAGAGAGAGAGAGAGAGAGAGAGAGAGAGAGAGAGAGAGAAATGATTAGAAAGAAGAAAAAAAAAAACTCCTGAGAAGATGGCACCTTAAAGGAAGCTAAGGATTTTTGATGTAAAATGAGGAGATGAGTGCATTCCAAGCAGTGTCTCTCCCTTTCTGATGCCCCTTTCCCTTTATTGTGTAGTTTTCAAATCCCCCTGCCTCAAGGTGTGCACAAAACAAGAAACTCTTTTACTAGGAAACTTCAGAAGGAGATGATCTGGGGAATGCAAGAGACTACTGGTCACTGAATTGTCTATCATTTGAAACTCAGAAGAAAATTATTTCAACTCTCACACCTAGCCCTTTTCCCTCTGAGTATAAATGCAACTACATACCTTTTATTGTAGTCTAACTGGAGGGCTGCTGAGTAATCTCAGCGTGGTTGAGCAGCAAATGTTCTAGGATAATTGCGTCTGAAGCCTGAGGTGGTTGGTGTGAATGCTGAAGGTTCCATGTGGAAGATTAATTTATAGTTAATTCATATCATGCCTGAGAGATTTGGTCCTTGCATTTTCTCTTGTTTTCTGTTGATAGGCATTTATATTTAAATCATGAACTAATTTACAATGTTTTTTATGAATAACAGGTTATCTCTCATAATCTTTAATGTTCAATAATTTTATATGCTAGTAAATCACTTGATAAAGATGCTGAAAACCTGACATTGCATATGATTGTATTTTCCTCTTAAATTTTCTTAGGATTCAAACTTAGTTATTCCAGAGGGTTTATTCCAAATATATAATTAGACTTGTTGTCACAGGTCTATGTTTCCCCTGAAAAGTGAGGGAGTGCCTTTTACCATGGAACAGCATGCTCTCTGCTTAATTTAAAGAGTGCACTGAGTTGACGGGCTCCAAAGGGAACCCAATCCAATTTTTTGGCTACAAGGATGACTGCAATGCAGAATTTTATAGTATATGTGCACAAGGGTGAAAAAAATCAATGTGAAGTCAGGTAGAAAAGGGAGAGAGATTGGTTTAAAAAATGGACATCCTCAGGGATACAAAACTCCAGTTGGGAAAAATAATGCCACTAATTTCTGTTACCATTTCTGAGTAAAATGGAAAATGCTTTAAGGAAAATCAAATGAAGTTATTTCAAATGCATTGAAAATGTAAAAGTTATTACCAGACTATAAACCTCATGAAGACAGGAATTATGGTAGCTCTATTTTTTAGTCTTTATCTTTTTATCATTAGTGAAGTAAATAATATTAAACTATGTTCTCAGAAGTGAGGAAAAGCCATCTACAGTTACAGGGAAGGATTAAAGTGATTCTGGCTATGATCTCTCTCACTATAATTATCAGTTTCCTTTGTTTTAGCATTTATTTCATTGATAATAGTTGTATGTCCAGTGATTACAATATTTATTGATCTTAGGATATTAAGGAATTGTGTTTGTGTGTGTTTGCGTGTGTGTATGTGTGTAAGAGAGAGACAGAGAGAGATAAGATGAGATGACATGACATGACATGACATGAGATGATATGAGATGACATGAGATGAGATGAGAACTAATATTGAAAATAGGTTTCTCCAGTTTCTAACATAAACAAAAATTGGAGAATTGGAGTTGGGGCCCTGAGTGGAGTTGTGAGACACTGAGTTTTTGTAAATTAATGAGAAAATATATGAGCATATCCTTGGATCATCCTAGAGTTTGGAGTAACAAGATTTAATGTGGGAAGATGTCAAGGAGAAAGCTAAGTGGGTAACTTTCAAATGAGCCTGGTGACAGCATTTTAGGATGGGTCAAATGACCTAATTGCGTTTGTCCTTCGTTGCCGAAGAAGACCATACCATCAGCGAAATGATGACATGACTTGCACCTGACTTTGTTTTAAGTGCGGGAGGACTGTGCAGGTCACCAGCCTCACCTCTCCTCCATCCCATCTAATGTTGACTACATGAAGAATTGTAATAATACACATTTGACTACACTAAAAATAAATGAAAAGGAATAGTGTACAATAGGTCTGGAAAGGAAGGTTGCAGTTTTTGCAAAGGGATTTAAATGTCAAACAGAAAAGTTTGCATTTTATCCTAGATTTAATAGAGAACTACTGTAATTTACTGAACACCTAGTTATCCGCAATAATAAGTTGTTTCTTTGTGTTTAGCATCCCAGAAATCTCAAAGCTTAGGAGTTGAGTCATATTCTTTAAATTAAAGAGATAACGTAAATAGATAAAGACAGAGGGTTTGAAGGTAATCATCCCACAGCTACAGAGAATCATATTAGATGTGGAAGAGAATTTAGGGATCATCTAGTCCAACTTATTGATATCAAAATGAAGTAAATTGAAACCTCAGAAAGGAGAAATAACTTCCCCCAAACCAAGGAGGCATGAAGATCTATTGAATTCTTACAGAAATTGAGAATGAGTTAAGGTGAGTCAAATAAAGTATGAATCTCATAACCATAGATTTCCAGAAATGAAAGAGACCTTCAAGATAACCTTGTTCAGCCCCATTTCTCCATTCATACAGATGAATGAAACAGACCCAAGTTCATTACAGAACAGTAGTTAGAACCCAAGTCACCAAGTGCTCAGGACAAATCTATCAGCTTGAATGTTGAAATGTGGCCCTCCTTGTGTAACAGGACCCTTCCAGAAAATCTGCCTTGACTAAGAATCAGCGGCAAAGTAAACAGATGCTCCTCAGTCTTCTCCGGCCCACCTCAGCCCCAATTTCACTGTTTTCCTTTCCAATATCTTCTTCACCCAAAGACTTCTCTCTTTCAAGCTGATCATGACTAGGGAAGATAAAGGCCCTTTCTAGTCTGCCTGTGGTCCCTGGAGAACAAGATATGCTAATAGGCAGCCCCTAAAGTTATCTACTGTTAGCACTGACTGGAAATGATTCAATGGTCAAGGATGGCCTTCTTTCCCATACTTGGATTTGGCCAGATGTTGGGTCCTGTCAGTCTCAGGTCTTTCCCTAGGAACCCCAGGAAATAATCATTCTAATCTCCTAGCCTCCAGGACCTCTTCATACTTCATTCTCATTTTCAGAGCTTTATATTCACCAAGGTATCAGGTTCCACTTTATCTCTGGGTTCTAGGTCTTGCATTTTTCCGTACTTGTCCTTCTCTTTAAATGTCCTTCATGGGAACATTACTCTCTCCTGGGACAAAGCTTAGGTTTCCCTATTTTCCCACCCTATTTGCTACTTGTTACGCAGCCCTCTTTTGTTCCCTTGAGTTGAAGTGCCCTATCTTCCCTCCCAAAGCTCTGCATTGTTGACTTCTACCGAGCCGTTCAGGTCTAGTTCAAAACCACCTGAGTATCTCTCCTTCCAATGGGTGTGGGTGAAATAGGACTGTGGATCATTCGTTTTTTATCATTTGTGAGGATGTCTATCTCTCCTACTAGCATGTCAATTTCATGACCACATTTCTTTTATTTTTATATGTTTCTATAATACCATGACCTATTGCTAGAAAACTAGCAATATTTGTTGAGATGATTTAATTGTCATCTTTGGATCTCAGATTTAGAGGTATAAGAGACTTTAAGGATCATCTAGTTCAGCACTCTCAGATGGGGAAAATGAGACTTGAAGAAGACCCATGTTCATTATAGAACAGAAGCTGGATCCCAGTATACCAAGTGACAGAAGCAGGATTGGAACCCCAGTTCTCTTTCCATTGTATGATGTTGCCTCTACAGTAGGATTGATGTTTTTTTATCAATCTTAGCTACAGACATTTAAAAAAAATTCTATTCTGCTCTGTTTCATTTATTGTATGAATAAAAGATTATAAGTAGCGATAATTATTTTTTCTTAGTGTCATTTGTGAGACTTTAAACCAAACAGAAAAGCAATAATCATTAAACCAAATATGTGGAGTGAAAACAGTAAATAGTATCAGGTATAAAGTAGGAACAAATAAAGATATGTTAGTGCACAATTTAGCATGGTGTTTTCTTTTAAAAATTAATTCATAGGTGACATTGCAGTCAGAAGATGCTAATATGAGATCTAAAAATCATAAACAAGAAGGACGTACCATATTTGATTGAGAGATATTGGCAAACTGAAATAATTCACTTTCTTTTTAGAAAGATAATTCTGCTTGAGAATATTAGGCAGCAGAATTTTTCTTTTGATTACCTGAATCTTAGCAATCCCAAAAGATCATCATAGAGGTGGCAGATGTTCTAAAATAAAAATCACAGACTGCAATAAAAATTATGGGTGATTCAATACAATTCAACAAACATTTAATCATTTTATATGAGCTAGGAAATATGCTATGTCCTCCTTCACTTTTACTCTATTTAGATAAATACCATATACACATATTTACAAAGTAATTTCAAGATGGTGAAAATATTAATAAATATGATCTGGAGAAAACCTTGTGATTCATGGTACCTGAATTTTACCTTGAAATAAGCTAAGAATCTTAAATGGTAAAGGTGAATACTTAATGTATTCCAGATATAGACTATTATCTGAGCAAAAACGAGATAAGTGGAATATCATAGGAAGAATGCGCCTAGCTGACCAGAATTCCTGAAAAGAGGGAGCAATATCGAATACCATGAGAAAATTCAAGTAAGGTCTTTTGTTAAGGGCTTTCAATGGCATTTGTTTTGGTTCCGGAGGTGATCAGGACCTATTTATGATTTTTATGCAGGTACATCGGTGTTTTAGGAGTATCAATTTACAGCTCTGTGGAAGACAGATTGGCAGGAGAAAGTCTAGAAATATGAACAATGAGGAAGCTACTATATAGGGGAGAGAAAGGAAAAGCATCTGAAATAAGGTAATGGCTTTCTAGGTGAAGAAAAGGGACTAGATAAGTGACTTTAGACTAGTATCACTGAGACTTGACAGCTATTAAGATATGCAAGATTAGGGAGACAGAAAAGTCAAGACCTTAGTCAAGGTTGTAAACTTGAACTTGAATGATGTGAGTATTGTCAGCAAAAGGCAAGTTTGACTGTGTGCATGGATTTTGAGAAGTATGAACCTCATTTTGTATATATTACCTTTGAAACACCTATAGAATGTGAAAGAGGTCTTGTCCATCAGATGGTTGAGAGTAAATGCTTGAAATCTGAGAGAGTTTAGAGCTAGATGTATCGACTGGCATATTATTTGTATGGGTATAATTGAAGCCATGGTAGTCCATATGATCTCTAAGGGGAAAGGGGTAGAAAAAGAAGAGAAGACGCCCAAAACAGAGACTGCAGGTTGGCTGGAGAATGATGGTGGTGATGATACACCAAAGGAAACTGAGAAGGAATAATCAGACAAATAGGAAAAAGAATGGAAATAGAGCAGTGTAGTAGAATTCAAGGGAGGTGGGGGTGCATAGGAGGCTATTAAAAATGATAAAAGCTACAAAGGACAGATAAAATATAAATTGCCGTTCAGTAGATTTGAGAGTTAAATTAGTTAGTTATATTTTATGTCAACTTTTGCAAAAGAAATTCTGGTATCATGAATTAGCACAGCCCTTCCCAGGGTGGGACATAGATATAGATTAATGATTTATGGTATATTGGGCAAGGTTCTGGGTTAGGTTTAGGAGTAGGTTATGGTTAACCTAACTCCCCACTAAATCTAGAATTTACTCTAACAAAGAAAAATGTCTTTCATTTCACAATTACAGTCAAGTCTCACAATGTAAATACCTTTGAGGGATAACACAATAACACATCCAAATTGTGCCTATGTTACTGATATCATCCCTTTTCCTGAGAACTGTTTTTGATAGGGAGGTGCATGCCAGGTGGCTATACTAGACCCAAGGAAAAGGAAAACATAAGAGAAAAGGGAGATTGGAGTTGTTAAAGAAAGCAAACTACACTATTTTGCCTAACACTGACTGATTTTGCCATCACTCAGTCTGCCAAGAACTCAGAGCAGCCAACTTTTAATAAATTTTCTTCTTTATTCCTTATTTAATAATGTTAGCTAGCATCTATATAGTTCTCTTGTAAGATTTGAAAATCATATTACAAATATTATCTAATTTTATTCTCACAACACCCTAGTAGGTAGGTGCTACTTTTATCCCCATTTTACAGATAAGGAAACTCAATCAGGCAGAGTTGTCATCTACACATTTTAATTTAGATCCTCCTAACTTCACATCCAATACTCTATCCACTGTGCTACCACTGTTAAATATGCCATTATGGTAAGTTTTGTTAGTATGGGTTTAATTTCCTATGTATTTTGCTTATTGTCAATCACTGAAGTGAAATATACCAAGAATGATTATTTTGAGCCACTGTAGTATAGGAAAACAGTGAGAGTGCTGGACATGGGAGTCAGGAAGACCAGAACTGAAATTCCATCTCTGACACTTGCAGTGTGACCATAGGCAAATCTTACGACCTCTCCAAGCCTTAGTTTCTTCATTTATTAAATGGGATAATACTACCTGTTACAGACAGGGGTATTAAAGTAGATAATGCTTTGAAATTACTAAAATTAAAAAATCAAATTACTTAAAATGCTATGTAAAAATCAGTTATTATTCATACATTTAGTTAGTAATAATGATGATGATGATGGTTATTAATAAATTAAGGATATTTAGTCACCTAATCTCTTCAAGTTTTTCAAGAATTAAGTCATCAGAACCTTTGTTTTTTATTCACTAACATCAAGTACTTTCTTTTACCCAGCCAAAATTCCAGATGCTTGGTTTTGTCTTTTTCATATTAGATTCTAGATAGATATAAAGAAAAGCTTTCTTTATCTTAAAATAGTTCTTAACATAAATTCTATATTTCTAAATCAGGAGTTTTTATATTAAAATTCTCATTTTCTTAAGAATTTTTTGATAAAAGAAAATGTCATATTTTATACATGTATCATTTCATTAATTAGTTTCATAGAAAGTCAGGACTAAATTTTTATGACCAGTCATCCATTGTAAGCCTTCAAGCCAGAGATTATAATGTTGTGTATGGGCTCGGAAAGCTTTGTATTCAATCAACATAAGCAATAACGATTTCATCTGCAGAAAGTCCCAGATATGAAGCTTTGGAAGTGATATACAACGTTGCCTTCAGGGTTAACATCTGGTTAACATCTTTGCTAGCTTGCTTCTAACTTTTATGATTGAAACAGAAGTTAGAAACTCTGCCAGTGGGGATAGAAAAGTTCAGGCATATAAGGCATTTGAAAATTTTAGCTGCTTCATGCCTCAGTTATCTCAACTTGAAACACTGACCAGAGCCTGCTATCACATTCTTCTACTGAGTGCAGTGTAGGGTGAGTAGTCGAAACTATACATACATAAATATATGTGAGGTGTGTATTTATATTTATTTATATTAATGTTAGTAAGTTCAGGAGACTTTCCATTCACTATTCGGCTTTACCATTGTGGTTCCACAGGAGACACAAAGATACAAGAGTAATAATAACACTGGAAAAGGAATTGTTATTGTTTTTATAAAGGCAAAGAGGAGGAGGAGAACAAGTCCAACCTTGGGAGAAATATTTTACTGATGGTATGGTATAAAAATAAGAAATTACACTATTAGAAAGGGCATCTGGAGTCTTAGCAGGAAAATATTTATTTCACAAATTGGACTTACTAGAATTACCTACCATTTCTTAAAAACATTGTCTTTTTGATGAATGGTTTTGTCAGGTTCTTGACAGATTGTATTTCAAAAATCTATGTGATGAAAATTCTATTTTTCACAGAAGTCCATTCACTAGTGGGGGACCTCTTGGTTTATATATTTTGTCATGTAGAACAATTTTCAATGAGAGAGAAAAAGAGAAAGAAATAAAGATACATGCAGAGAGAAATAGAAAGTGATGTCTAGTTCAAAGTACAAATGAAAGCATTGCCTGGTGTTTTTTTTTTTCAAAAATGTCTTGTGACAGATGACATTTTACTAATTACACTGAAGTCTAGAATCCTATAAACCTCCTTAATGAAATTGCCAACAACTGAAAAAAAAACATCCAGTCAAATACACTGGAAAACAAATAGATCATAGGTTTTTAGATTGAGAGGTTGAAAGGACTTTAGATGTCATATAGCCTAGCTTTCTCATTTTATAAATGAGGAAACATAATCCAACTGATGCTAAGTGTTTGGTTAATTTTTGCATAAGTAATAAGTGTTATGGTCAACACTCAAAACAATATTGTCTAATTCCAAATTCTGCTTTCCACTGTATCATGAGTGTTCTCATGCAACCACAACTATGATATATGGTTTCATTGTCATTTCATTGACATCACTATACATCACCGTATACACACACACACACACACAACTTGAACAGGAATTCCAAATGGGCAGTGAGTTTGGCATGATATTTGCATAGGAAAAGTAGAATGGGCTGGATCACATTTGGGCAACTATATGGTGATTTTAATGGTATCACATTTCTCCCTGTCACAGTACTGCCATCATTAATCCCATTGATATTTCATGGCTATAAATAATGTTTCACACTATAGTTTCATTAGATTCAAAATTATAAGTCACCTAAAAGTCAATAGAAAAATAGAGCATCCCCTTGGTAGTTTGATACCCAGCACAATGATTTACTGAGAGTTTTAAGGTTCAAACAATCATTTTACTCCAAACAAATTCAATGCTGCCCAGGCAAAAGTTGTCCCCAAGATAATAGAAAGATATTCTCATGTAAAAACAATTCTCAAGATGATGGGATAATAAAAGACAATATCAAGGAGGTTAAAAGTAATGAGCTAAGTTCACTGGCATCTTGAGAGCTCTCTGTCAGAATCTCTGTTAGCTGACTTTACACTGTTCTTGTCCAAAACTGTTCACAGATAAGTCTGAGATCAATACATCTGGAAGTAAAATGACCTCAGATTGTTTCTGGTCTGCTCCACATGTCCTTTGCTAGCTTCAAGTATCCTGGGCCCCAACACATAGTGAATAAGAGTAAGTTGCAGCTTATAACATGTTACCAGTGATGACTTGCTTATGAGAAATATCATAAATGACATGATCAAATAAATATGTGACCAGAAAGGAAAATGGTTATGTCATATAACAAGTCCTGGTGCTATATAACAACTTGCTTCACTGATACTAAGATGAAAGGTTATTGCTAAAATCAACTCTTGGTTACCACTACCAAAAGTGAGATTCGGTGGTATTCGTAACTTTTAAAATGACGTATGTTTTCCCCAGGATATTTCTTTCCCTTCCAAATTAGTTTGAGGTATAATGTGGGATTCAGTTTTATCACTCTATGAATTACAGGTAATAGAAGATTTCAGAATTGTATAAAATAGAATGGTTAGAGAAATACCTGAAAGATTCTAGATGATAAAGAAATTAGGGTTAAGAGCACCTCAACAATGAGCAATGTGGATAAAGGTATGGGTAGATAATTCAGAATTATATATCTGGGTCTTCAATAGAATGACAGAATGGAATGGAACTTAAGCAAACCACAAGGCTTGTAATGGGTAGAAGAATGGCTGGTAGAGAGAAAAAGGGCCATGGGGGGAAATAATTCTAGGAGGTAATGCTTCTTTATTAGTTTTAATCAATCTGTAATTAAATCTACATATGCAGCACTAAAATCCATCAGATCATCAACTGATGCATATTTAGCCTCTGGACTCAGTGACATTTAATTAGTGAGCACACAGCTAAATGCCAACCTGTCTTTTCACTGACAGTGTTTTTGTGTGACTGGTTCCTATCAATCTCTATCCCTATAATATAAAGAAGCCTGACATAATTTTATAACAATGTAACAAATAAAAAAATCAAAGCATTTGTAAAATCTGTGGACTTTCAATACGATAAAAACATGATAAGATTTACATATGTGTAACCCAATCACAAGTTCATAGAATTCATCCCGATTTTTAGTAAGCTGTTCCTTGACACAGGATTAAGGAGGGTTGACTTTTTTTGAAGGAAAGTTTTTTGCTTGTTTTTTGTAAAGCTTTAATGACCAGCTTATGTAATTGTGGAGCCTTAATTATGCTGTAGTGTGTGTTCCTTTCTTTACATGGGAGCAAAATTAATGTTCATTAAATATCATGTGGGAAGAATTCCTCTCTGACAGGAAAATAACAAATTGACTCTGAATCATGGTCACCTCCTGCAACTTCTCTCTCAGCCACATACTCCAGTGCTGATTTAATCCATACGTGCGCTTCTATCGAAAGAATGGATTCCACTGTAGTTTGAGGGTAATATACGACACTCAGTTACAAGTTAAATGTAATAAAGAAGTAAAAGATTGATGTAACGTGAAGAATGAAAAAGCAACATTTAATTAAAAGGACATGAAACATAATTATTCACTGAAAGTTAAGGTTCTCCAAGTGTAATTCTTAGTCTAATCACTTAATAAATCTCATGAAGAAAAAATAATTGAGAACTGAGACAAGTTGTAGTAATAACTGACATTTATACAGCACCTGGTATGTGTCAGACACTGGGCTAAGAACTTTATCCTCACAACAACCCTGGGAGGTAGAGATTATCCCCAATTTACAGATGAGGAAATTGAGGCTGATAGAGGTTAAATGATTTGCCCAATGTCACCCAGTTACTGATGTGCCTACTTAGTATCTAAGGAGGTATTTGAATTCAGGTCTTACTGACTATAGGACTGGTACTCTACCTAGGTACCCTTTGGAATATTTTAAAATATATTTGTTTCTTGTATGAACATATATCATATATGTATTATGCGTCAGGCTTAATTTTGAGGTAATCTTTATATCAGGATATGAGAGGAAACAAGGTATAGTGGATAGAGGATTGGCTTTGGTGACAGGAAAATCTGAATTCCCATCCTGTCTCTGACACATATTGGCAGCTTAACCCTAGGCAAATCATTTAAACTCTCAATATCCCTAGGCGATTCTCTATAATGATAACTTGCAGAAATTAGCTGATTTGCATTGGCAAAAAGAGTTCCCTTATTGTTTTTCTTACCCTGATTAAATTACAGGATGGGCCCCAAAAATCATTTGATAAATTTACTTAATTTAAAGGTATAACTGCATAATTTAATAGATGAGTATTTCTTAAACTGGGCATTTCATCAAGTATTGTGACATATTTCCAAATTATTTATGGTACATTTAATTATAAAACCATATACATTTCCAGTATTCTCATCTATGAAGTTAGGGAATTGAACTAGAACAGGCTTTGAAGTCCTTTCCAACTTAAGATCCTATGATTCTATCACTGTTATTCTACTATACAACTTTTCTTACTTTCATTAAAAGTTCATTACAATTCTGTCAACAATATTTATGGTGTTGCTTTAAAAGGGAAAGATTTATTCAGGGCACATGCTTATTAGATTAATTGGGGGAAATGTGTTGATGTATAAAGGAAATAAATATATAAAATACTTTAATCATAAGGTCCAAAATAGAGGGTGATACAACACCCAACAGAATCCTCATATTTAATTTGGAAGTGACCTTTTCATCGTCCAACTCAGGAATTCACCTTTTTAGCAGCAGATATTTGTACCCTTTCAATAAAATACATACATACATATATTATGTATGCTATTATTTTAATGTCTGGTAGCACCAAATAACACAGAACTTTTTAAAAAATTTTACATTATTTGAATAGTTTTGTTGCGAATTTAAGTATATTGTTTGCTATCAGTTTTTCATTATTGGGATGAAAATTCAACGCAATTACTTGGGAAGATACTTCGCAGAAATTTTCATTTTCCCTTCTTGTGAGAATGGTATGTCAGATTTTGATAGTTTTGTCCCTAAGTTATCAATTTTCTTTATAGACATCTTTGTAATTTTGTCAGAATGGTAAAACTATTTTCTTCCTTATTTAGTAATATAGTTAACAGTGACCATCAGAATCACTAGAAGTAAATCCAAATTCTGCATAGCTATTGGCACATGTCTTTCTTATTTAAAGATCAAATTATCAATCTTATGCTCTTTCTAGCACCATACCATCATCCATGTTAAAGTGTCACATTAAAATTTTAAAAAAAGATTTGAATTGATCTTTTAAAATTATCATAACAGTAATTAATAATAACAGAATTTATTTAGTGTCTTACAGTTTGCAACACTCTTTAGAATTGTTCTCTCATGTTATCCTCACAACAGCCCTGAAAGGTAGGTAATTTCATTACCTTCATTTTGCAAGATGAGGAAACTGAGACAGACAGTAGTTAAATGACTTGCCCAGGGTCTCACAGCTATTTATGAGGTAGCATTAAAATTCACAAAGAAAAACAGCCCATGAGGCAGAGCTGTCTTTGTGCATATATTTAATCCTACAAAACTGGTATGAGGTCATTTTAATTTGGAGGCATGGAATTTGCGAATGTGTGAACATTACCATTTAGACATCATTTATTTTTACTTCACTAAAGCTAATTTATCATGGAGGTTTTTTTATAGTTTAATAATACAAGACATTGAGGTGCCACATTTGGTATCAGAGGATCGACTTTTGAACTCTGATTATCTGAAACTCAGTATGTGACCCTGAGCAAGACCCTTTATTTCTCTGGTTGTCAATTTCCTTAATTGTAGAATGAGAGGATTGTAGTAGATGATTTCTAAACTCTCTTCTAGCTCTGTGGTTATGACAATAGATTGATATAATAGCTTGCTTTTAGACATTTGATGAATAGAGATTTTGAACTTTGAAATCTTTTCAATTTCTGAAGGTGAAATGTGGTAGCTAGGTGACACTGTGGATGAAGGGCTCTCTTCCTGAGTTCAAATATGACCTCAGAAACTTACCAGCTGTGTGACCTGAGCAAGTTACTCAACACTGACTCAGTTTCCTCATCTGTAAAATGAATTGGAGGAAAATGACAAAGCATCTTTGCCAAGAAAATCCCAAATGGGATCATGCAGAGTCAAACATGACAAAAACCTGAGTAGAGAAGGTGAGACATAGTTAATCTGGGAAGAAGTAACTATGAAATCAAAAAAGATGATGAAAGTGGAAAATTTTGGAGGAATATTTAAAGAAACCTGACATTTTAACCTGGCAAAGGGAAGCTTGAGGATTATCTGAGTATATCTGACAATTAAGCAAACCTCTTCACACATTTGGGCTTCAATTTACTCATCTGTAAATATGAAAGGAATGGGATAGATGATCTCATCATTTGCTTCTCACTCTAACATTCTATGTGATTGATTCATGAGTCCTTTATGTATACAAGCATTCTCTATTACTTGAAAATATACTGTATAATATTTGGTAATAGGGAATTAACAATGTATCTGATATCCTTGCTTACCTGTACCCTTAGTCCCCACTGTTCATATCAGGCAAGTCAGATGTCATTCTGTACTAATATTTTAGTGGCACAATTACTATAGTGAAGTAACATCAACAAAATCCTTCAGGGACATTTATGGTCCTGAAATATACCTTAGTAATATTTATGGACCTGACTGGTCAAGACTCAGTAAATGGTCAGTTCTCTTTGTAATTCCAGAAAATGAAAGTTCTGTTGCAAATTTCTCTTTGAATCTTCTTCACTAAAGCAACGGGGGTTTGATTGGGGGACGTAGGAGACACAAGTTTGGAGAAGACAATATGACACAGTGAAAAGTCTAGTGGTCCCAGAATGAGGACATCTTGGTACAAATCCTGCCACTGCCACTGATGTGAGGTTGGGCCAAAAAAATTAATCATCCTGGACCTCAATTTCCCAATTAAAATGAAATGAAATGAAAAAATGAAATGAGGAGACTTGAGTAAGTGGCCTCTAAGATTTCTTCTAAATCTTTGACCTTTGTGTATCCTTTCCTTTTGGAATCTTTTACCTCTTCACTACATACATTTCACCTCAAAAAGAAATTCTCTAGATTCATCATTATAGTTCTGACTTTACAACTTATCTGTAATATTCACTTTCAGAAATTGCATAATTTATGTTTTGTGCATGAGGATTCCCTCATCGATTTTATCATAGGTATATCAATGCAGAATTAGGAATGCTCATCTCATATCTCTTACCCTCACAGTTTGAAGGACGTTCCTCTTTTTTTCTAGTCTTTGTGCAAAAGGTGAATAGAAGACATGATTAAGAAAATGTTGGATTTCAAAAATATTACATAGACTACTTTTTATGAATCTAGTACAATTAGGTCCCTTTTGTTTGGTAGTTAGGTGGCACAGTGGCTAGAGCTCTGGACCTGAATCTGGGAAGACCTTAGCTCAAATCCCACCTTATGTAACCTTGAAGAAGTCACAATCTTTATTTGCCTCAGTTTTCTCAGATGTAAAATAGGGATAATAACAGCAACTATTTTGGTGAGTTGGGAGAATTAAATGAGAAAATGTTTGCAAAATGCTTAGAAAAATGCCTGGCATAGAGTATGTCTTATATAAATACTTCTTCCCTTCTATCCTTCCCTCTTTAGGTATTCATAATGGAAATGTGCATTTGAAAGTATGAGATCCTTTTAAAGGAAAACATTTTCGTAGAGTATCAAGTGCCAGAAAGCTCATTAACAATTTTAGTGATGTATTAATATGTGTGTTTCTGCAGAATATTAATTCAATTACTAAATGAATCAAGGACAATATTAACACTAGATAAACCACAACTGGGATAGTGTCCTAGGGCTTTGCTTTATAGAACATTTAGCACTGGCTTTTGCTTACACATAGTAGGGATTGAAAAAATACTTGTTGAACGTCTCAGTGAATAAATAAACTGTAGTGAGAATTTAGTATGTTTATTATGATGTGAAATATACAAACAACTAATCATATTATTTCTATTGTCACAATTTGAAAAATCTCAAGACTAAATCCTTCTACCTTTCCAAGTTAAAAACATGAATAAATGTGGCAGTCAATTACTGAGGCTGCAATCCCTACTCTGTGCCACAGGCTTTATTGATTGCTTTCAATTAATGTATTCTGGCAAGTAAATTAACATAGCACCTGAGGCAGAATTCTCTAGTGGATCATGGACACTGACTTCTTACCATTCTTGCCATTTTAACTCCTGCTGAGCATGTTGCTGGGAGGTACAATATATTTCAGTCTAGACACGGACATTACCCATGACTCTAATGACAGGTCATTTACAGCAAACCCATGTTTCACTGCAGAGATGTCTCTTTAAGTGACATCTTATCAATGGCAATTCAATTAGTCAGGCTGAAGTCTATGAGATGTAGCTTACATTGTGTCAGGAAGCACTCTTTGAATTTGCATTTGAAATGTTAATACCTGTCAGTGTTATTCTTTCTTTAATTTTATAAGTTATACAGAAAAGTACAGTGGATTTAATTTAATGAATTCTCTGAAACCTGCTCTGTTTGAATTATTTACCACCAAGTTTGAGTTTCCTCATATTTAATAACATACTAGGAACGTCTATCATCTGAAAATATATTCTTGCACTAACTATATGTGTTTTAACTAATTTTAACTTAGATTTTGGTAAAAAACATTATTAGAATAGGCATAATAGTATAGTGGAAAGAGGATTAGACTAAGAATCACGAGATATGGGACTCAGTTTTCCTTTGTGTAAAAATTTGAGCTAGATGGCGAGGTTCTTTCCAGCTCTGCCGTTTCGTAATCTGCGTCCCAAAACAACTCGTAATTTTGATAACTTTGATAGATAGACCCTGAAATACTATAACCATTTCGTAAAATGTTTCTCTAATTAGATGTGTCATCGTTAAAAAAAAACATCCTAAACAAAACAAAACACATCAATAATGTCTAACAACGTTCCTTGGATGACCAAAAGCTAGATTCGTTAGAATCACACAAGATGAGCAGTTTTCTGGATGTATTACTGTCTACACTGGCTGAGGGTAACACATTCACCAAAATGGTCAGTTTAGAGAAGTATATGTATAATTGTCCTTTATTTGGTGAATCTTGGTCTCTGCAACCAGGCTATTCTCATTGTTAGGTATGAGTTGAAGTTTTTTGTTTTTTTTTTTTGTTTCATGTTTTCATTGATTTAATTTAAACTTAATTTTAAATGTGAAAAGCAAAAGCGTTACCATGTGCACAGTAGAACATGAGAAAGGATTCAATATATAAAACAATAAATTTCCATTTCAAGAAAGTCTATATAATAAATACTACAAATACTACTATATAATAAATACTACATTTGTACAGAGATGTCCATCTTTCTTTGCTTCTCTTTGGGCTTTCTTTTGTTATCTGCTGTGAACTTTTAATTTTGTTCTTTTCCCCCCTTTCTTTTTGCCTCCTCCAAGCAAGCTACAACTAAGCATGGAGAGAGAGACAGAGAGAGAGCATTATATGTACATATGCATGCATATTTTTGCACATATACATATATGCATAGACATAGACATTATATACATACATATATACTCAAGCATATATACATACATATATACATGCACTTATGCATACATACACACACTTAGATATCTATAATTATATGCATCTATGTATGACTGTACTATACTTATTTTTCCTCTGTTTCTCTGAGGGTAGATAATATCTTCATACATACATATTTTTCTAAATTCCTCCATTTCATCATTTTTTACACCTGAGCAATAATCCAGTCTAGTTATTCTAAGTAGTCTAAAACATATTGATTAATATGGTTGACATATAGTATAGTTTCTCTATTTTTCTCTTTCTATTAAATCTCTTTTAGCTTTAACTTTCTCTGAGATCATGATTTTTTCTAGTAAATTTTACTTCTCATCTTTATTTTTTGTTTGTGCATATCTCTTATTTTCTGTCCCTCCTAATTCATCTGCTTTACTTCTGCTACCTTGCCCTTTTATTCCTTAATATACCCCTTCTCCAAGAATCCCTCCCTTGCACCAAAGATCCCTCTCTTATCCTCTCTCTTCCACCCTAAAATACCTTCCTCATGCTCTTCCCTCTCCCTATCCCTTTAACCTTTTATTTCTTTTTGAATTTAGAAGATTTTAATGCCCATATATGTATATAATAAAATATATATTATATATGTGTGTGTATTCATTGTTCCCACTTTAACCCATTCCTGATGAGAGCAGGATTCCAGAACTAGCAACCCCCATCCCCCATCCTCTTGCACATCATTTGTATAAGACAATTACTCTTTTTGCTATTTCTTAGATGATTTACTTTTTCATACTCAGCTCTACCCTGATCTTTCTTTCAGACTACCCAATTCCTAATGACAATCTTAGACCTACAATTTACACTTCCTTGTATAAAAAATAAATACATTGTCCTTACTGAGTCATATCTAATTAAACTTTTATGTCTTCCTTATATTTTTCTTGGATCTTGTATGTCAGATTTTCTATTAAATTCAGGCTTTTTGCAATAAAATTCAGAAATTCTGGTAATTTATTGAACACACTATTTTTTTCTTTCAAGATTATACTTAACTTCATTCTTTATGATATTTTTGACCATAATCACAGTTCTTTTACTCTTTGATATATGGTGTTCCAAGATCTGCAGTCTTTTAGTGTACCTGTTGCTAGATCTCCTGTGATTTCAATTATGGTTCTGCCATATTTGAATTACCTTTTTCTTGGTGCTCATAATGTTTTATCCTTGAGTTTGGGAATCTAGTTATGATATTCCTGTAGGTTTTCCTCATAGGATCTCTTTCAGATGGTTATCGGTGGATTTTTTTTCTATTTCTACTTTCCCCTGTTGTTCTAAGATTTCAGGACAATTTTCTTTAATTATTTCTTGTATTATTGTATCAAGATTCTCTTTTGATTATAGCTTTCAGGTAGTCTAATTATTCTTATGTTGGGTTTTCTTGATCTGTTCTTGATCAGTTTTTTTTTTATGAGATGCTTCACATTCTCTTCTATTTTTTTCATTCTTCATATTTTTATTATTTACTGGTCTCATAACTTCACTGACTTCCTCTTACCCGATTTCGATGTTAAACAAGTAATTTTCCTCCTTAAGATTCTGGATCTCCTTTACTAGTTGGTTAACTTTCTTTTCATAATCTTATTTTATCTTTTATATATCTTTTAAAGTTTAGGAAACTGAGGCAAACAGGCTAAGTCACTTTCCCAAGGTCACAAACCTAGTAAGTGAAGGGGAATTTGAATTCAGGTCTTCCTGCTGTCTGATCCTATTCTTTATCCACCATATGCCCAGCTGTGCTGGGAGAAGAAAGCTATTTTAGATATTTAGTTGAGAGAAGAAGAAAAATCAAATGTGGTAGTCTTAGTGGAAACAGAAAGGTTGGGATGAATTAGAATATTAGTTATGAAAGACTAATCAACAGAACTGACAAATAACTATACACGAGGGAAGTAAAAACTCAAGAAAATCTAAAAGGTTTTGAGTCTGGGAAACTGAGAGGGTGGTAATGGTATTAACCAAAGTTAAAAAAGCACTTTGGGGGGTGTAAGATTAGGAGTGTGGGATAATTATTTTCAATTTGAGTTTCCAGTAGATTAAGAATGGCCAAGAGACTGTTGGAAATGCTGGAATAAAATGTAGGAGATAGGCTGGCAACAAAGAATTGGGAGTCATCTGACATCAGAGGTGTCAAATACAAAGCACTCCCAAGTACAGTGGGAATCACATTAAAATGTAATTGAGAAATACTTTTTAAAAATTAATAAAACCACAATAAAATGTAAATAATGTATTTTAAAACTAAGATAATTAGTCTTAGGCACAATGAGTGTCCCTCCTCTCATTCCTATTTGCATTTTACCCCACTGATCTAAATAATATTTAGAGACTTGAATGTCAGGCTGTAAATTTCTTATATTTCCCCTTTTGTAGCAAGAATCAATGACAGGTTTACCTAATGAGTCCTAGGATCAATGACAACATGCAGTAATTCTGATAGAATGTGGTGCACCTGGGAGATCCTAGCATGTTAGTTATGGATAAAGCAAAGGCAGAGGAACCTAACTGGCCAGCCAGATGGCTCTGTGCATAGAGTACTAGCCCTGAAATAAATGAGAATTGAATTCAAATATGGTCTCAGATATTCACTAGCTGTGTAACTCGGGCTAAATTACTTGTCTGCCTTAGTTTCCACATTTGTAAAATGGGCATAGTAGCAGCATCTACTTCTTAGGGTTGTTGAAAGGACAAAACAGTGGTTGTCAAACACTGTAAAATTTAAAGTACTATATAAATGCTACCTATAATGAGGATGAGGATGAGGATTATGAAAAGCTATAGTAAATCATGGAAAGTAAGGACTGCTGTGATAGGAGAAAGGAGTGAATTTCAAGAGTTTTGGGGAAAAGTAGAATAGTAGTAGATTTTTAATAGTGATACCAGTCTGTCATATTTATATCTTACAGAAGAAAGTAAGACATCCCAATTTAAGGGGGAAAATGAATTTATAGGAAGGATATCTGACAAGAGGTCTTTTTCTGACAATAAGAAACATGTTTAGAGAGATGGTGAAACAAAGGCTAGAGAAGTCAATTTTATAGATATCCTTATAGGATGGTTAAATTTAACATTAACTTATGGACTTCCCAAGAATGTGGGTTATAGAAATCCTTTTTAACCTCTCTGAAATGGTAAATCCATTCATAAATGTGTGCATGCACATGCACACATACACATGTGTGTATAGATAGATATACATATACATACACATATTCCTCTGTATCTGAAATGCTTTGTGGAACATATAGACTTATTTTTTTTAAAATATGGGTTTGAGCTATAAGGTACACTTTGTTAATGATTTGTGAAAGAAGAGTTACCATATGTAGAATGAATCTATGTTCTGTAAAGTCATTTTATGGGCCACGAGTTATTTAACACCCTATGTTTACTAGAGAAAAAATCTAACAAAGACAGTTTGAACCTTCCTTTAAGAAAGAAAATTTTTATTTTTTTTACATTAGCTTCATTTCCAAATATGTTCTTCTCATTTCCCTGTACATTTAGCCATACATTTAAACAAAGAAAAAAAAAGAGAAACCACAGTTCAGCAAAGTTAACCAGTACATTAAACAAATTTAACAATATATGTAATTTTATATACACTTAGTTTCCCTCTTCAGTAAAGAAGGCAGGGAGGTTTGTTTTCCTTTCTTTTCCCCAGAGCCATGCTCAGTTATTGTAATTGTGTATCACTTAGACATCTTTTAAATTTAATATTGTTTTGGTAATTACCTACATTCTTTACCTGGTTCCACTTATTTTATTCTTCCTCAGTTCTTAAAGTCTTCTGATACAATCAAGTCTTCATATATCTTTCTTAAATCACAGTCCATTACCTTCATACATCACAATCTGGTTAGCCATTTCCCAGATAATGACAAACTATTGTTTCCATTTCTTTGCGATCATAAAACAATATGGCTACAAATATTTTGGTGTACAGTGGACCTTTCTATCTTTAGCCTTTTTGAAGTATTTATCCCTCGATGGGATCTCTTCATCAAAGAGTGTGGACATTTTATTCATTTTTTTTGCATAATTCCAAATTGATTTTCCAGATGGTTGGCCCAATCCATAGGAGCTATCCTTTATGTAAAGCACATTTAGGAGCTTCTAAATTATGAATGCAAAGGTCAGTCCATTAAAGTAGGAAAGTAACTATAAATATAATATATCTTTGATTAAGATTATCTATGGAATATTCTCATTTTAACAAAATAAAGACAATATCCATAAAAGTACCTTGCAAGAATTTGCGCATTTACCTTAGTTAACTCATGGAATTATAAGATAAAACAAGACAAAACATAAATTTATTAAAATTCATCTTCAAGAAGAGGATAGATTTTTTTCTATATGATGCTCGTTTTCTGCGTATTTAAATGATCACTTTCTCCTCATCTGCTCTTTTTGATAGTTGGAAAGTATTCAATAGCATTTTTCTCATTGGGAATTTAAATGGTTAAATGTTTACTGCAAATAAAACTTAGATTCCCATTAAAGATATGCTATGAGTACTACTTTTGTAAATTCAAAAAAATAGGCTGAAAGGAAGGGAATATAAGTTAAAGGGAGAGACCCAAAGTTTGGTTTGAAATGACAAGAGTGTTTGAAGGGAAGCAAAGTAAGGGGCCATCTTCCAGGTGCACAGATGGTATGAGTAAAATATGCCCCACTCTTGGAAATGGGATAGCTATCATTTAATATATACATACACACACACTACATATACATATATATATACATATATATATGACAAAATAGTTTTTAAGCTTTCTTTGGCAAATAATTTATTTGAAAATAATTTTCTGTTTCCAGATAACTTCAGAATAAAACTTTGCTTCTTATTCCATAACTATTTAAAGTTCAGAGAAGGTATGGACTTTTAAGTCATTAAAAATATGTCATTTCTAAATTGATATGAGCAATGTGTGTATGCATGCATACATATATACATAGAGGTTTGATGGCTCAGTGGATAGAAGTAAGAAGACCTGAGTTTAAATCTTGATCAGATCCTCACTGTCGCTTTGACCCTGGGCAATAGCTTAACCTCTTTTTGCCTTAGTTAACTGGAGAAGGAAATGACAAAGCACTCCAGTATCTTTGTCAAGAAAGCCCCATGGAGAGTATTGGTGGGATATGGTCCCCATGACCATGAAGAGTTGAACGTGACTGAATGACTGAAGAAAAACCATAATACACACACACACACACACACATAATACACACACACACACATAATACACACACACACACATAATACACACACACACACAATACACACACACATAATACACACACACACATAATACACACACACACACACATAATACACACACACACATAATACACACACACACACATAATACACACACACACACATAATACACACACACACATAATACACACACACACACACACATAATACACACACACATAATACACACACACATAATACACACACACACACACACACATAATACACACACACACATAATACACACACACACACATAATACACACACACACACATAATACACACACACACACATAATACACACACACACACATAATACACACACACACACACAATACACACACACATAATACACACACACACATAATACACACACACACATAATACACACACACATAATACACACACACACACACACACACATAATACACACACACACATAATACACACACACACACATAATACACACACACACACATAATACACACACACACACATAATACACACACACACACATAATACACACACACACACAATACACACACATAATACACACACACACATAATACACACACACACATAATACACACACACATAATACACACACACACACACACACACATAATACACACACACACATAATACACACACACACACATAATACACACACACACACACATAATACACACACACACACATAATACACACACACACATAATACACACACACAATACACACACACATAATACACACACACACATAATACACACACACACATAATACACACACACATAATACACACACACACACATAATACACACACACACACATAATACACACACACACACACATAATACACACACACACACACACACACATAATACACACACACACATAATACACACACACATAATACACACACACACACATAATACACACACACACACACATAATACACACACACACACATAATACACACACACACATAATACACACACACACACATAATACACACACACATAATACACACACAATACACACACACACATAATACACACACATAATACACACACACACATATAAATAATAATATGTGATGCTTTGCAAATCTTGAAGTATCCCAAAATATTATTATTTATAACAATAAGGGATATTTAACTGAATCAATCTAGATAATCATTACAATGGTATTGCCTCCAGCAACAGTGTAGTCCATTGTCATTGTGTTAGACTTGTGTTTGATGAAGCAGATTTTTAGAGAACCTACGCTCTCTGCTTGGAAGTTTAGTTATGAAATGTCCCTACTTAGAAAGCAAAGCTACATAACAATAAATGGAGAGGTTAAGATACCAGCCAAGTGATAGAAAAGGTCACTGTCTCCTGTTTAACTTCCATAATTGACCAATTCTCTCTTGCAGTGAAGAGACACCAGAAACACATCTGTGGTTACTATGAAATAGTTTAGAACAGCTAAATGTAGTCCTTAACAGAATAAAAAATATACATTTAATAGAAATGCAAGTCATTCTCACCCAGATAAAGTTGGGGCAAGGTTGGGGAATGGTAAGAAATACCAGTTTTGTGCATTTTTCTTTAGCTCACAAGGTACTGGATCAAGTAAACAAATAAAAACCTACAGAAACATGCCTCTATCCTTATCCTTTCAGAGATCATCTCTAAATGGTCTCCTGTGGAGTTTTGATATTGGATAAGAGAACTACAGATGTCACTGCCACTGGTCACCATGGTTATATGATGCTGAGGGAAACAACCTTACCACCAACTCTAATCTTTGCTGGTCCTTTTAACAGATCCACAAAAAGCTGTTTTCCAAACTTGATCTCACATTAGACTCCTCAGTCCAAGCTGGAAAGATATGACAGTCAGAGGCTTTCCACCAACCCAAACCTTGCCAAAGGGATGTTACAACAGTTTCACATCTGATTTTCTTATATCAACACATCCCTAATAAGAATCGAAAGGTTAAAATCATGATTTAAGATGAATAATTGGAATTTTATTTCATTATATTTGTTTTTATCCAGACCTGACACAGGACATCCCAGTAGTTCAGATATCAGGACTAGGAAAAAATGAGACACTTGTGGGCCATCCAAAAATTAAGAAAAAGAAATTCAACAGTATAGTTTGGAAAGGTTGTTGTCAGCATAGCTGAAGTTCAGCAACCTCTATCATGCCTATACAGAAACTTATTTGGCCAGAAGGGTGTATTGACTCACCCAGGAGTGTGACATCCACCAAGTCTGAGGAGCATTGACTGCTCTTTGGCTGGACTAGATCCCAGCAACAACTTGAGTTACCTTTTAGAACTATCTAGCTCAGCCTATGGGAAAGGGTCCTAGGCAACTTGGAAACTGCAGCAACATCTCAAACCCAAATTCTTCTGAACCAACCAAGTCTTGGGGACACCTGTTTTTTAGGAAGGGAAATTAACCTAGTCTACCTGGAAGGAAACCAAGTAGATTTTGTTTCCACTTCAATATCCCCTCTGTGTGTATATGTGTGTGTATATATATATATATATATATATATATATATATATATATATGTGTGTGTGTGTGTGTGTGTGTGTGTATGTGTGTGTGTGCATATGGACATATAATATATGCATGTGTGTATATATACAAATATAAATACATATATACTCGTATTCATTTGACTGAGGAATACAAAGATAACTTCTGTGAGTTGACAGTCTGGTAATTCATTAGGACATGTATACAATAAAATTATACCATAAAAGAAAATATGATAGATGCCAAAGGATGCCATGAAGTATTTAAATGATGCCACACCTAAATACCATGAAGTATTTAACGGAGGAAAATATGAAATGTGCAAGCTCCTAAAGCTAGGTGGTACAGTGAGTAGAGTGGTGGGCCTGAAGTCAGAAGACTCATCTTCCTGAGTTCAAATCTGACCTCAGACGCTGACTAGCTATGTGATCCTAGGCAACTTCTTGGACCCTGTTTGCCTTAGTTCCTGGCCTGTAAAATCAGCTGGAGAAGGAAATGGCAAAACGCTCCAATATCTCTGCCAAAAAAAAGAAGAAAACCCAAACTGGGGCCATGATGAGTCAGATATGACTGAAACGATTGAACAAATAACAGCTAATGCTAAGCATAAAAGAAAATAATGAACACAAGTGCAGCTAGAGATTTTTACCTCATCTATTTTGCGCTTTTTAAAATTGCAAGGCAGCAGTCCATTACCAATTTTTGCAAATTTTCCTATATCAAGAATACCCATAAAACTGTAATAAAACTCTGAGGTCAAAAGTCCTTCTTTGCAAAAAAAGGAAAATATATTTTAAAGCACCTGATTAAATTCCAAATTACAGAGGATCATCATAGTGGTGATTGCGCTATATAATTAAAATGATTTTTACTTAAATACTTACGGTGCAGTCTTATGACTTTAAGCATATAGCTTGCAACTGTCAAAAGCATTAAAAACAACGCAAACTCTCATTTTTATCTCAGAAGTGTCTGTAGAGGAACAAAGAGCTAAAGTTTCTGGAGCATATTAAATAAGCTTTATGTAGGTAGAATAAGTAGGCTGTTAAGAAAATGAAAAAGAAAGAGGACCGCATGTAATGGTATTAAATTTATATTTATCATCGATTAAAGTTAAATATCTTGAAATTGTTACCAAATATGTTGTTTATCCTTAACTCATCCACAAAATGTTTTTGTTTTTGCTATTATGCATATCTTTCATTTAGTAAAATGAGTTAGATTAAAACTTAATCCTGAGGGAACATTAACCATTATGACAAAAACTCACATAATTTAGCATAAATAAAGCATAGTTGACAGTCCCCTGCTTAAGAAGGCCTGAGGACAGAGGTGACATGGAGAATAACTTCACCTCTGACCCCAAGAGAATAAGGGATGCCTTCAGGTCATAAACGAGGGCATCAGAATAAAACATTCCATCTGTTTCCTCCCTGAGCATTCAAACATTTGGCTACAGGGTAGGGGTAGAAGAGCTTTATTAAGGATAGGACAAATTATAATACTAATTATATTTTACTTAAGAATATACATGACTAGTGGGCCAAATGATTTCAATTTGATTGCCACATAACTAAAGGGCTTCCTGTTTTCATCCTATAGTAATCATTGGACCATTTTTGCATAGAGTTAGATGCCCTTGTAATTCTATATCCTATTTTTCAGGAGTATATAAACACAGGCAGTTAGCACTGGTGTCTGAAATTTGATCTATGAGACTCCTCTACATAACAGCCCTGTCTAGCATTTAGCATGGCATTGCTTTGTTTACACGTAGACGTCACTTTCTCTGAATCTCTGTGCAAGAATTCTATAAATCATCGGGACACTGCTGGGAGTTTGAAAAGGAGATTCAAGAACAGATAGCCAGAATACACAAGGTCAAAATGAAAAGGGAAAAAGCTCTCATAGAAAACTTATGAATTTCAGTTTGTTGGTATTATTACAGGAAATTAACAGAAGGGAGAATCAGGAAAGGATGGGATGGAATTTTACTGTAACCTGTAGTTTCTTTTAAGGATGAAGACAATTAAATAATCAACCACCTGGGGCTACAAATAATTAGTTTTACACAGCTCAAAGCAACAGTTTGCAATTGAAGGTGAATTTTCATTACTACCTACAGGTATATGAAGAGATTATCTGCATCATTTGAAAACTCATCATCATCTTTATTTTGTTATTCCTTCTCCATCAAAACTTTTCAGTAAGCTTTAATGCATGGAAGGGGCTCTTCCTTTGTACCTTCGTATGTGAGAAACGTCAGAGAAAATGTCAGTATGGCAGTGAGATGATAGGATGAGAAGAGATTGGACAGTTAAGTGGATGTTAAAATTATTGAAAATATTGACAGACTTACACATTAGATGCTAGACTTCAAGGTTTCTCACAAATTTAAGTTTATTCTTATTTGATGATTTTAGCTCTAGTTTAACATCTAACACCTTAAATATTTTTAACTTACAATTTTGTATCTTTTCACTCACTGTATATATTCTTCACTGTCTACTGATGCCTGAATATTGGCTGTTGTGGCAATCTCCTTTTCTAAATGTGACAAAGGGAAATTTGAAAATATATTGAAAAAAATTGGTCACATAAAGCTCAGTTTTGTCTGTAATATTTTGTATAGGGATATTAAGTCAGTTGTTTTCTGAAGTGAACCATTTTAGTTCACTTAAGTACTTTTTCATTTAGGAATAGTAAGTTTTATCTTCTAAGTCTGGCAAAGAGATACTTGGAAATGCATAAAAAGGTTTTGTTGTGTTGAAAATCTCACTTTCTTGCCTGTTTTCATTAAATGGGGATGACATCAACTAGCTTCCTATTCAGCCCACTGAAAATATTTAAAATTAATGGCAGCAAAATGTTTATTGGGATAACAAAACTTTTTACTAACTTGGCTATGTTTTCCAGTCCCTGGTTCTGGTTCTCCACCAGCCTGTGTGGTTAGTTTCTTCTGCTATCCTGCCTTCCAGTGGTTCCCTATCACCCCCAGGATCAAATTCAAAATCCTCTGTTTGGCATTCAAAGCCTTTCATAATCTGGTCTCTTCCTAGTTTTCCAGTTTACTTACACCTTGTTTTCAACTACAAACATAATCTATAGTTTAGAGAAACTGGGTTTCTTGTTATTCTTCATATGTGGCCCTCCATTTCCTATCTCCATGACTTCCATAGGTGTTCTTTATGCCTAGAACACACTGTCTTCTCATCTCTGCCTCTTATAATCCTTAGTTTCCTTCAAAAATCAGCTCATACACCACCTCCCATGTTACAGAACTGATAGTGCCCCTCCACCAAAAATATACTCATATATATTTTGTATATATATATATATATATATATATATATATATATATATATACACATATATATGTGTGTGTATGTGTATATATAATAGGTAGATTCTTTTTCCCTCTATAGAAAGTAAGCTTCTTGAGTGCATGAATTATTTTATTTTTGTGGTTTTTTTACTACACAGAACCTAGAATAGTGTGAAAATGTGTGTTGATTGATTGCTTCTGATATTTTAAATTTTGAATTTCTAAGACATGCCATTGGTGAAGTGTAATGATAAGATACACTTATGCTATTTTCCACTCAGCTTTTTTCTTCTTCACACTTCAACACATCAGAAATATTTCCATAGAACCTTACTTCAACAAGCCTGTAATTCATCCCTTTTCTCTTTTTCTTGCCAAAAACAATTTTGCATCTGCCACTGAGTATAAATTATTTCCTTCTTTTCCAGAACCACTCAATAAGACACTTTTATTTATGCTTTCTTTAGTGAAAATATTATTAATATTCTTCCTCTCAGAGATACCTTCTGCTTAGGAAGCATTTCCTCTGGCTTAACAAATCGACAATAAAATATTAATGCACATCCAACTTATGTAGTCTTTTAGCTTAAATTAAATTTCTAGCAATGGTGACAGCAGCTTGGAATTTTAGCCATAAATATAAAATTTCATTAGCTTTCTTTCAATAGTGTAGCATTTTAATTATTATTATTTATTTCAGTGGAACATTGATATATTTCTTATGTTGATTAATATAAGGAACTTTAACGTCTAACCTTTAGCCTCTATCAATATAAAGGGGGAAGGGACCCTTCTGGTTTTTGCTTTATAAAGACAGATGAAAAGATTCTTGAATTGGCTCAACCTCAACTGAAGGCTCAACTCTTCACACAAAACATAGCAGAGATATAAAGTAAAAACAGTGACTTTGTATAAGGACTGATGTATATGGATCCATAACTATAATTGGATAAATAGTAAAAAAAAAAATGAAAGGGTTGAGAAATATCTCTTCATGTCTACTTAGAAGAGTGCTCCATATACTAGCATTACATTTATAGTTATTTATCCCCTGGCATGTTTAACATAACCATTGTCAATATAGCAAAATATTTTGTCCTGCTTTATAAAAATATGTTTTCATAGATATCCTTTAGTCAGGTCAGAGAGAATGTATAAAGAGAGAAACTCTACCACACTTATTTACAGATTGCCACCAAATTTTTGACAGAGTTTAAAATTGCATGAAGCATCTTTAAACATTATTTAAAGCTTGTCAAATAATTGGGGAAATGCTTCATAAATATGTTTAGGTAGTAGATATATCAGCCATTTGTATGCATTTGTGACAAGAAAGATTTATTTTTAAATTATAATTATTAGTGGCATTGCTTAGAGAAAGGTTTTTGTCAATATTAATATAATTAATGAGAGAGACAGACACATAGAGGGGGAAAGAGGAAGAGAGAGGGGGTGGGGGTGGGGAGAGAGAAAGCGCAGTTGCAGAAAAATCCGGTTCCTCACCTCACTCTTGTGCTGTGAGAGACTTTGTTTTTGCAACCCCGCTACCTGTCCCATCTAGCCATTTAGTTACTTGCTTAGAAGGCAACACTGAATTTAACAGTTGAAGAGTTGATTTGAGAGTTTGAGATGAATTTAGAGAACCAAGAACCCTCTAGACAGACAAAGATACATGATGTCATCATACAAAGGTAGAAGTAGCTTCAAAGAATGCAATTTTTGCAGAAGACATGACAGTCATTTAGGGACTCAAGAGAGATCTAGCTCCTGCAATTGAGAGTCAAGCTGCAAAATGATTCACATTAAACTTGTAATCATTTGGTGGGCTACAAATGCATACATAACCCCAACTAAGACATCACAGTAAAAAGGCAATCCTTTAAACCTTCGTGATTGACTCACTTTCCTACTCACTACATTGGATTTTCATCCTTTCCCTTCTCTCCTATGCCATTTGCCAAACTCTCAGCTAAAAATTCCACCTCATATTTCACTGAAAAAATTAATTGAGGCTATTTTCCAAGAGCACCCTCTCTTTCATTCCTCTTTGTTTCACTTTCTTGCCTTTCACTCCCATTTCACATTAAGCGGTAGCCCTTGTTGTTTCCAAGATACACTTCTATATTCTCATGCAATCCCATTCTGCGCCATTTTGTCCTGTCGTCTTCACTGTCTCACCAGTCTTTAATCTTCACTAGCCTACAAGCATGCTTGTAAATCTCTCATCCTCATATCTCTTCTTTTTTTCCTAGCCAAAATCCTTGATATGGCTGACTATAATCAATGCCCCCACTTCCTTTCTTTTTTCTCACTTCTTAACTCTTTGCCTTCCAACCTCATCATTAACCGAAATGACTTTCTCCAACATCACTACTGATCTCTTGATTGCCAACTCTAATGGTATTTTCTCAACCCCCATCTTTCTTGAACTTTCTGTAGCCTTGGACATTATTGATAACCCTATTTATATTGATACTCTCTTCTTTTCATTTGGGTGTGTTTGTGTGTGTGTGTGTGTGTGTGTGTGTGTGTGTGTGTGTGTGAGAGAGAGAGAGAGAGAGAGAGAGAGAGAGAAAATAAGCATGACCATGAATCTTCTGGTTTCCTTCCTGATTGTCTGGTAGCTCCTTCTGAGTTTTCTTTGCTGATACTTCTGGAATTGCTGGTGCAGGTCACATCTATTAACCATGGGTATCCCTCAAGCCTATTGCATAGGCCTTCATTTAGATCTTTATATTGCTTTATTTAGTGAAGTCATAAGTTTTCATGAATTCAGCTATCATCTCTTTAGATGAATCTCAGATTTATTTGTTCAACCCTAACACCTGTGCTGATTACTAGGTTTTAATGTTAAATTACTTCTTGAATTCAAAATATTTTATTATTATTTTTTTTTAATTTTTGTTTTCAGTTCCAAATTTTCTACCTCCCTCCAGATCCTTCCTTATCCATTAAGAAGGCAAATAATAGATTATCATTATGCATGTGAAGTCATGCAGTATATTTTCTTATTAGCCATATTGCAAAAAAAAAAAGTTTAAAAATATTAGTCAATCTCTCTTTAAAGTTCATTAAGCCTCTCTCTGTAGGCATATAACATTTTTCATCATGTATCCTTTGTGTGTTTGGCCTTTGTTTTCAAAGAAGACATCAGAGAAATGATGACATGACTTGTCCTTGACTTTGTTTTGAGTGAGGGAGGGCTGTGCAGGTCACCAGCCTCACTTTCTCCTCCTGAGCCATCTGGATCTAGTGACCAGATATTCATCAAGGATGATTAGAGATAGCCCAGGGTGCAATGGGAGACCTTGACCTTTTAGGTTAGGCCTTTTGACTTACTCACTTGGAGGGAGGTGATACCCATTGAGTAAATAGGTCTCTTTAAGAAGTTCCCAACCTATGGGCTTCAGGGTGCACTGGTGCACTGTGTTTAAGGTTTTAGGAAAAGGAAGGAAGGAAGGAAGGAAGGAAGGAAGGAAGGAAGGAAGGAAGGAAGGAAGGAAGGAAGGAAGGGAGGGAGGGAGGGAGGGAGGGAGGGAGGGAGGGAGGAAGGAAGGAAGGAAGGAAGGAAGGAAGGAAGGAAGGAAGGAAGGAAGGAAGGAAGGAAGGAAGGAAGGAAGGACATCTAACCCCAAAGGAAGAGGAGAGGGAGATGGGTTCCACAGTTAACTGAGTCCCCACTCAGGGATTACATTTTGCCTTTTTCTTTGTAATCCAAATATTTAAAATAGTTCTTGGCATATAGTAGACTCTTAATAAATGCCATTTGGCTGCCTAAGGGCATGCCCTTGCCTGGCAGAGATACTGCACCCAAAGGAAGCTCTGTAAGATACTCCATCTCAGAGAAAGGACTTCAAGCCTTTGTAGGATCAGAATAGTGAGTAGCTTTGGTCAAATATGTGGAACATATGAATACCTTCCTTTCACTGTACTTGTTACCAAGTCTTATCATTTCTGGTTTCCCTTTCTTACTACTCATAGAGCTGCCATCTTGCTACAAGCTCTTATTACCTCATACATAGATTATTGAAATAGTTATTTAATTAGTTAAACTGTCTCTAGTATCTCTACCTACAGACCATCCACCACTCAGCTGCCAAGGTGTTCTTCCTAAAATCCAGGTCTGACAGCATCATTCACCTGACCAAAGTACACTGGCTCCTGATTACTTCCAGGATCAGAAATAAACTCTGTTTGACTTTTAAAGTGTTTCACAACCTGGTCTGTTTATACTATCTAGTTTTCTTACACTTTACTTCTGACTCTGGAGGAGAAGTGAGACTGGTGACCTGCACAGCCCTCCCTCACTCAAAACAAAGTCAAGTGCAAGTCCTGTCATCATTTCTCTGATGGCATGGTCTTCTTTGGCAATGAAGGATGAACACAACACTCCAGTAATGCTGCCCTTTTTACTATTCCTTGAACAGGATACTCCATGTCCTGACTTCATATCTTGGCTGCTGTCCCCCATCCCTGGAATACTCTCCCTCTCAGATTCCACTTCACAGTTTCCTTGGCTTTCTCTAACACTCAGCTAAAATTCCACCATTTACAAGAGTGCTTACTATATGAGAGGCAATGTGAATAAATAAAATTCAGAAAAGCATTTCTTGCCCTTGCGTAGCTGGGAAGGGGCAGGTATTGTTCTTGATTTTATATTTTGGACTGGCTTGGAAGGTATCTTGGAGACCTGGTTCAAGACAAGATAAAACCTTACCTATCAGAGCCCAGAACTGCAGAAACAGAATCTAAGATTATAGTGGGAAGGGCTATTAGGGCGGTAGGTAGAGTACATAGCTAATATATTGGTTGGACTTGATTTTCATATGTTGGAAACATGCCATTTTCTCAGTGTAGTTTGTTTATGTTTTAATCACCTGAATACTAGATTTCTATGGTTTCCATCAAATTTTACATTGTGAAATCATGACTTATCAGTTCCCAGAACTCTTCTTTCTGTGAGGAAATGTGAAGAAAATGAGCCCCAGATATTCAAATGACATGTCTAGTTCTTTTTTACACTAAATTTTGCTCTTTATCCTCTATAGCATGATGTCTTTTATCATTATGACAGTAGTAACTGCCCATAAATCTGGGACACATAGCAGACCATACTAAGAATTGGAAAATTTGAGAAAGCAGTTGGAGAAAAATGTAATACTTCTCCCCATTCAGTGGAGATGCCGCTTTGAGAAACCTATTTCCCTATTTTTTCAGCTGTCAGTGAAGACTTTTTGTGTTCTCTTTTGGCCAAACAAATGTTTTAGACATAAATAATCTTTTTTTTTCTCATTTGAGTTAAGATGAGCGATAACTAAAACATATTTTCATTGACTCATTTGAATATGCCCCTTCCCTTTGCAGTGCTGTATTTTCATCTCCACTTATAGAAGCCTACTATTCCTTTAAGGTCTCACATCCCTATAAAATTTTATGTCATTAGTTGTGACCCACAAAGTCTATCTCTACTAACTCATAAGTAGATCAGTATTTACAGGATATAAACTCACTTCTTTCTAAATACATGGAATTTTGAATTATATTTTTCCTCAAATATGTCTTAATGTCTCTATCTAGAAAGAAAGATTTCTGAGGTCAAGGATATATTTCTCTGTTTAATTCCTAGTCTCTAGAACAATATAGTGTTCAATAGATGTTTATTGCTAATAAAAGTTTAATAATGGTTGCAAAATATCCCATGTTAGTGACTCATTTGAATTTATTAGGGGGTTTTGGAAGAAACTGTCTTGACCCAAAGGAATGACTTGAATACAATATTTGCAGGCAGGTAGAAAAGAAAATTAAGGGCATGTGGACCTGTTTGTCTATGCTGTCTAGATTAAAGCATTCAGATGATTCCTTTTAGCTTTTTCTTTTGTGGCTACAGAGGCCTCCTTTGCTGTGTATGGCAAATTCTGAGCAAAGTAAATGTAACCAAAAAATCAGAATTTATGTATGTTTTCCTTGTTTCTCTCAGTCAGTTAATGGTATTTCCATTTGGGCAATGATGATTATCTACTCCTGAGTGCACTATATATTTATGAGATTTTTACATGTTACGTGAATTTGTATAGATAAAGCTATACAAACTCTGAAATTTGTCTTAGATGTGCATATAAACTATATATTGATATAAGACTGAATATTTTAAAATGCAGTGGGCTATAGATAATAAATATTAACTTAAAAGAAAATTGATGAAGATGTCCACCACTAAGGTGGCATTCTATACATGAAAACTGAAGCAATAGTATATAGTTACACCATAATTGCAGCTCCCAGACTGACATTCAAAGGTGACTGTGAGCATATTTTTTTAAAAAAGGTTTATTCTCCTTTAAAAGCATTTTTTCAGAGTCAGCATTTGAATGCATATTCCTTCTTTATTTGGCTTACTAATTTTATCTTGATTTACAGCAATCACTGTTGAGAGCTAAGGAGGAAAAGAAATCCATCTACTTTATCAGTTGGAAGCATTTTGTTTCTGAGAGAAGCAGGATATGAAAGCAAGAGAGCATTGAGGCTGATCAAATAGAAGGGGGAGAAATTACCCTTTCAAATACATCATTGCGCACATCACCAGCTCTGTGACAAAGCAGATCTAAAATCTTTTAAACTGTATCAAGACATGAAAAAAAGACATAAATAGAGATAAGTGACTTGCTAGCCTTCTATGTGCATTATTGGTAGTAAATTATTTTAACACATTAAATTTATGTCATCCCTTTGTGTACTTTGCCAAAAAAATACAAACCTATCTATAAATCATTGTTCGCTAAATTAAAAAAAATGTCATAAATTCTTCATATCCTGTCACGGTGTCAAAAGACTAAATTGTCTTCTAAAGATTTTTGAAGGTTAGGAGAAAATGTTTTCTGGTATTTGAGTTACTGGGTTATCAGAGCAGGCTGTTTTGGTACACTTTCAATTAAAATTAGACTTTTTTTTATCAAAGTAGTGTGAAAAGTTGTCTCAAGTTTTTGGATGATGGTAAAATTACTTGATTGATTTGGTACAATCTCTATTAACCTTGCAGATAAAATGTTCTACCTTCATTTCAAGGATATTCTGAAAGTTGTGCTTCACAGATATGCTTCAAAAACCTTCCCTGGGGGATCTTTGCACTCTTCTGTATCATAATTAGGCATTCATACAAGCAGGCTCTTTTTTGTACCCAAGAGTTTAAACTTTAAGAAAAATAAATTCATCATTCTTCACCTCCGCACTGGACTACTGCCAGAGCCCTCTGGTTCCTTTACCTCCCTGCCTCAGGTCTTCCCTCACTTAGACATCAAATAGACACCTAAAACTCAGGTCTAACAATATCACTTCCCAATTCAATAAATTCTAGTGGCATTGTATCAAATATTAAATCTCTCTTACACTCAAAGTCCTTCTTCACTGCTTCCTTTCTGGTCTTATTCTCCCTCACTTGTAAGCTCTGTTTCTAGAAACCCTGCTGCTCACCATTAGATTCTCTTATAACTCATATTACTTGCTTACAAATGTTGTATGGCTACCCTTTATATATGAACTTTGGCTTCTACCCTGGGTATTTCTTTGCATTCACCATACCCATCACAACTCCTAGAGTCAGAGTTTCTAGGGAAGTTAGGAGACTTCTTAGGGTGACACAATATAGCATATCTACACCAATGGGACATGCAGGCAGTGACCTCTGGTATTCTTATGGTACCATATTCTGATGGTATCATCTTTGTGCAGACTGCACCATTTGGTCATTTTGGCGGTTTTATTTCATACCAGAAGTTGAGGCAAAGAATATTCCAGTAGGGAATATTTACTGCTAGCAGCTTAATTTGTCTTTTTTATTGGGCAAAGCAGATATATCTGGAAACATTACTGTTTCTGGAATGTATTCTCCACTGGGGTCCCAGAACTGATGAATTCTGGGAACCACAAAGTCATAGGATGTTGTTAGACACTCTGTCAATAGGAAAAATGTCAAAATACTTCTCTGTAACCCTGGTCTTAGGCCATGTGTTTGTTAGTTTAAGATTTTATATAATAAGCACCAAGTGTAAGTTGATCCAGAACCAAGAAATTGTCTATTATGGATAAATCATTACCATGTATATGAATGTTAAGTCCTTATCAACTGCAGGAGGAGAATCAAAAAATATTCTACCTGTTCTGTGACAAATAATTCTAAGGATACAAAGTGAGGCAAGATGCAATGATTTAAAACCCCCAAACAGTGTCACATAAAATTCCAAGACTTGCAATTATTAGGTTTCCTGAACTGGTAGCTTTTCATGTTTGGCAAGATAGTCATATGGAAGGGCAGCAATGCTGCTTGGCACTAGTGGCCAGCCCTATGCAGAACCAGCCTGGAACAATCAAACTGAGAGGCTTATCACCTACAGACGAGTTCATATCTCTTCGACCTTCCGTATTCTCTAAAACCACGAAGTATGCTGTTCACTTGGTTGACACTGCCACATTTTTTTGATATTCAAAGGACTTGGACTATTAGGCCAAGAAAGACATTTTTTCTCCTTTGAATGATCTATACTAAGCCGTGAGAGTTTTAGTCCCAGAGGTAGATTTACCTACCAGTGCCTGAGCCAAACAAAATTGCACAAAAACAACATGCACAGAATAATTCCTCTCCTGTAGGGGTTACTCACACTTTCCAATCCATTGATTCCATTTTCTTAGTTCCTCTAACTAGGTAGGAATGAGCGTTCAGGTTATTGACCTAAACCAACAAAGCTCTCTTGGAACCTGTTTCAAGGTTGGCAGCCCCTACTGTGCTTTATCAGCCTTATTTCTCCTTTGAAGTCACACTCACCAGGACACGTTAGTGTCATCATACCTTAAGCTACTAGACTAGAATTGGAACACACCCTGAAGTGCCATGGCGGGAGACCCACCTTCTACGATGGGGCATAGTTACTGCCTTCCCTGGGAGAATTGCCCATGCATTGGAGACTAACCCCACTGTTTTAGATTGGAGATAAAGAATATCTATCTTATGGTCTCACTGTGAAGCTGGGCTTGTCATTTCTACTCTCTATCTCTAAAACTCAGGATTTTTGCTGTAAGGGAGGCAGGCTAATGAATGTGCAGCACAGATTCATGCAGTTGCATGCTATTAAAGTACTCATTCACCTGGAGTAGGTCAGGCTAGGCTCAAGCTTCTGCTTTTTCGAAGAAAGCTCATCTTTTTCTCTGCATTCTCTGCAGGTTATTCAGGACGATAAAATCAACAAAGATGGCAATCAGCAACCACAATTCTATTTTCAATTATATTTAGTTTCTTTTTTAAGTAACAAGAATTTATTTTCTCCATAACTCATCTCCCCATTTTCACTGAGAAAGAAAAAAAAAGAAAAAGAAAAATCATATAACAAATACATATAGTCAAGCAAAACAAATTCCCTTATTTGTCAATTCCAAAAAATATATCAAATTTTGTGTATAACCACAATTCTATTTTAGTCTTACATCAATGACTTCATTATTTTGAAGAGTTGCTCTATATTCTAAACACCTATCTCTACTTCCTAAAAAGTGGTACTGTATAATTATTCATCCAAACAAATTATTAGAAGTAATCTTGTTCTGAATATCTATGTGTCATAAAACAAGACTACTCATCTGGAAAGCAACATTTGCTTAAAGCTTTATCAGACAAACTGACCAGCATGGGAGACTTTTACGGAGCTGTTCAAAATGCTGCAGTGCTGTCAATATAAGGAACAGAAACATCATATTCAGGGGCAGTAGGTGTTAGAATGCTGATTAGATTTCAGACTTTCCTAAATACCAAAATTAAGACATATTTTGATTGTTGAAGAAAGCCTTGCTATTACATAGCTTCTGCTATTAGGTAATACTTTTCTAGGCACAGAAAAATAGAAATTAGGTAACTATTATTTGAAAAGTGTCCAAGTTTTCAAAATGGAAGTACTTAAACTGAACTGATTAACACAAATGTTATATACAATGTCAGCCTAGTAGAAAGATAAGGAGTGAGGTCCCTATTCTTGGAGTGGTAATAAAAGGAGTTCTAAAAGCAATACTCTCTCTTGTTCCCAATCCATTTTCTCCCTGACTTTTTTGTTTCAGGATTTTGAAATTACTTTATATAAACCACTTCTGGCAGGTTCTGGGTTATACAAGTTTCAGTTTGCCAGAGGTGCTTATATAATAAGTACTACATATCAGTCAATCATAGCTATAAGGAATAAACCCTTAGGCAAAGATCGTTACAGCACAGACAAACGTCAAAGCTTCATTAATCTCAATAACACATCTATACTACACAAAGAATTCAGCAAGACACAGAATTCGAAATAACCTCATTCTACCAAATGATTTGCATACACCTTTCCAGTTTGTGTTAATGAAGCACCAGACCTTTCACCAACACACTTTAGAGGAGTCCTTGAGCCTAGAAAGGACCAGATCTGGCTATATACCTGTGATCTCTCAATTAAATAGATTTCAGAGAAATTGATTGACAGAGCAATACACCTTCCTCTATCATTTGTGGAGTAAGTTTCATGGTCTACTGAGGTCTAAGACTTATGTTTCTCATTCTGAATCTACCATGTGTCATTGTTATGATAGATTGACTATGACTGTGAAAAAGACACAGGAGATAATACATGGTGTGAATGCCCTAGAATTGGTCATTGATTTCATTAATAATATAGAAGAAGCTATAAATTCCTATCATCAAGGTCCATGGAGGAAGTAGAGATGGTATATGGATAAGTCAGGAAGCTACATAGTACATATAACCAATCACTATGCCAACACAAGGAACACACACAACCGTCATAAAAGTCTGAAGGTTTGGGAAGACAGATATTCTCACACAAGTAGTCATTTCAGGGAATCTTTTGATAAAATGCCTTATAAGCTATGTACTGACCTATGTAACTTGAAATCTCTGTTTTAACCCCTCTTCCTTAGTACTATATCAACTCTTTAAAATCTGACATTCTAAGAAATTCTAGCTCTTTGCCCAACCATACTTTTGTTGTGTATTGACCTGGATCCTAATTTGTAACCCACCTTTCCCCCAGAAAGGATTCTTCAATGGTCCCAGTGATTACTTTAATTACTCTCATCTGTTGGCCACAAATGGTCAACAAATACAGCAGAATATAACAAAAGTTGGAGAAATGTTAGGGGCCAAGCTCTGGACCAGCCTTCAGGAGCTGGCTCCACCCTCAGGGAGCTGGCTCTGCCCTCAGGGAGGAACATGGGCGGGGCTCTGGCTGGGGATATAAGGAGCTGTCGGGGAGGATGGGGAGAGAGATGTAACCAAGAAAGAGATGTAGAAGGACGCCATCAATAAAGTGAAGAGCACTGACATCCTCGCGAGTGTGTAGTCATTGTTCCCTCCATGGAGGAGGGGACAGCCCTGTCGCGCAGCTAGGCCATACGGTCGCACGGCAGGGACCGGAGACGTCCGAAGACCAGGGAACAGGTGAGCAAGCGAAGACCAGGCTGAGGGAGCCTGGTAGGGTCAGTTGGGGTTAAGAAGCCCAACTAGGCCGCGCCGGGGAATAGCCCCGTGCATAGAGGTCGGGGAATCGCCCCGAACAGAGAAACTGGAACAAGGTCAAAAAAATTAGTAGTAGGAAAAGTAATAACAGCTCGCATTAAATAGTGCTCTAAGATTTGTAAAGCTCTTTATAAATACAAACTCATTTAATTCTCATAGCTATCTTGGGAGATAAGTACTATTACCCCCCCCCCCCCATTTTACAGATGAGGAAAACGGGCAGATAACTGTCTCATAGCTGCATCAAGGTCACATGGCTACTAGACGCCTGAGGTCAAATTTGAATTCCAGTCTCTCTAACTCCAGGTCCGGTGCTGTATCCACTGCACCACCACACTGCACTTATCCACATATAATGAATATTTTCTTTAAATATATTTGGGAAACCAAAAAAATCAGAAAAAAAAGAAAATTACCGTGTCTTAACAGACAGTAGACAACTGGTTGATAATGCAATTGTCTTTTATAAGTCATCGTTCAATGTAGTAATCTAGCCTGGCACACAGATCATTGCACCTGGCATTAGGATGGCTCATATTCGAACTCTGCTTCAGATCCATACTTATCAAAATCCCAACATCCTCATTTCTAAAATAAAATTTGCAAAAGAAACAAAATTTAAAAAGTAATAATGCTGTTCCCTTTGTGGCTTATCTGATATGATTTCAATGTTCTTTACTGTCCTGGCTGCCCTCTCTGTATAGTCTACAATAATAATAGCATCTGTATCACAGGATTACTGTAAAAACCAAATTATATGATATATATGTATATATGTTTATATACATATATAGTATGCATACATATATATCATATATACAACTATCATACCATAGAATGCATGTAGCATAGCAAAATAATAAGGCAGCTTACCAAAGTGCTTCATAAATGTTGAATATTATTATTATGCATATATAATATATATAATATAACATACAATATAACATAACACAACAGAACATAACGTGATATGATACACCCTAATATAATACAATATAATAGATGTGATATGACACGATGTGACATGACATGACATGATGTGGCATGACATGACATAACATAACATGATATGATATAATAATTATATAATTATATTTATAAATTATATATAAAGTATATATAAATATAACATACAGTTATCTAGTATAATTAACAATATATTACATATAATAATATAATGCATATAATATACGTGATAATATGTATATATAAATACAGTAGCAATAAGTAAAATCAGTTCCCAATTAGAAGAAGAAAAAAGGAATCCATTAGAGTTTCATCCTGATCAATCCTCGGATTCCATAATTCATTGAGCCTAGAATTTTGCAAGGAACCAAAACCAAGTTTTGCAACACTTTTTTTGCTTTTGCTTTAAAAAATAACATTTATTCATTCTCATGTTGAAACTGTTACATTTGAATCATCATCAGAGGTCTTCAAACTGAGACTATGACCACTAGTCAGGTGTATTATATTGAAAGAGTTCTTTAGGATATGACACAGCTCAAAAACAAAGGATAAACAACTGATTCAATGGCTAAAATATTTCTTTCCAATTATGAATTTCTGTGGTTCCATGGGAAAGTATTATCAGTCCCATTTTACAGATGAGGAAAAAAAATTTGTTTTGGGTCCATCGAATTCTTCTAGTCCAATTCATATTCAAAAGGAATTTCCATACTCAACAAGTGTTTATCTATTCTCTGGATGAAGATTTCTGAGAACCTACTACTTCTTGAGACAATCCATTTCACTCTTGAAAAGCTTTAATCACAAAGTTTTTTTGTCTTTTTTTTTGTTTATTTTTGAGATCACATCAAGTCTACATTTATCTTAGAAAACTAAGTATCAGAGATATAATTGGTGATGTGTGCTTAGTAATTCTCAGAACAATTTTGAGCTTCTAGGTAGCTCATATAGAGACACTGGAATTATAGTTGCCCAAAATATCTCTGAAATCAGTCTTGGAATAGTCATTAATGACAAAGTGATGTTGAATTATCTGAAATTAATGATAGTTTGGGAGAGTGAACTATGATACGAAGTCTTCTAGAAATATTTCCTGAAGATAGTACAAAGTAGTGCAGTGTATTATTAATTTCTGTAATATTATTAATATACTAATTATAGTATCATTACCATATTTATTATAATTTAGTAATGTATTGATTTATATTAACATTAATGTGATTATATATAGCATTGTATTATATAAGAATATATCATTGGAATATAGTAGTATAATAATGTATTAATTATAGTAGTATTACCATATTTGTTATGATTTGGTAATGTATTGATTTATATTAGCATTAATATGATTATATATGAGATTACATTATATAAGAATATGGTATTATTAGAATATAGCAATATAATAATGTAGTATGCATAGTTGTATAATATATAGTATTTGAGAGTAACAATAGCAATATGTAGTATAAAATTATCTATACTTCAAAATATTAGTAAGGTAAATTGAGCCAAAGTTATTTATTTTATATCTCATGTTTGTGATCTATATTAACATATTCTAACATATGATACTCGATTTTATATAATATAGCAAGATGTTAATGTGTAATTATAATATATGGTAATAGTACACATAATGATACATAATTACATACATAGCAATATTTGATATAATGTTGCAAAACATAATTACATAGTCTACACATACACTTCAAAATATTAGTTATTCAAAGAATTACAGTCAAAATTTTTAAGAGGCCACAAATATTCCATCTTTATTTTGAATTAATCTAAATGTTATTCTTTAAAAAGTTTATTGTTTATGATTTAGTGCAAAGTTAAACTTCAGCTTGTCACATAAACAATGTAGTGCTTTAATTAATTTTTATATATTCATTAAAGTGTCTATAATTCACTAGAACATATACATGGGTTTAGCTAATCAATACTTACTACCTTTAAGTGTCAGTGCTGTGATCTTCCATGCCAAATTGAATTCACACTTTGAACTATTGAGCTCTAGATTAATGGAGTTTAATTACATAGTTCTTCTATTCTCTGTGTTTGATTAGGAATGATGAAATCAATGAAAGTCTAATTGCTTCCTCCCTCTATTTCTGCTAATGATTGAAAATATAAGTGCTTAATAAATGTTTGTTGACTCTCTCTAAAACAAATACAGGGCCTTGAGATACAAATTTACAACGTATCTCCTCCCCCAGAATTCCATTCTAAGAGTATGCCATAAATATGATGCAAGTCACAACATATTTGCAGCCATCCTGTTTGTTTTGTTTTGGCTTTCAGCTAAATTCTGCAGGGACTACACAAAATATGTCACAGGGATGGGAGAAAACTGCAAATAGTAACTTCATGGAAAATGCCTAGAGGAAAGAAATATTTCTTCCCTCACTTCCCTTTCTTGAATCCTAAAATAATGTTGAGTAATACCGTTCATCATAATTATAATTAAAGTTTTTTAAAACTAAAGACATGAAAGCATGATATGATTTTTCCATGTGACTGAATTATTGGTTAAAGTATTTTCTATTAAAAAAATCTAATATCCTTTTGGAGGTCATATGCATTTGTACTTGTTTTCTCCTTAGTTTCTCATTCTGTTAATTTTATAATAATAATTCAAAGCATCACTAGGTTGTAAAGGGAGAATCATGTTTTCGAGTCTTGGCTCTATTGCAGATTAACTTTTGTGATCTCAAACAAATTACTCAAGGTTTTAGATATCAGCTTAAAATCAGAATACACAAATCACTTAATGTTATCTCTGCAGGAGACCTCAGATATTACTTAATCCACTTCTCTTATTTTGATTATAAGGAAACCAAGACTTCCATATCTATAAAATAATGAAATTGGAATAAGTCATTGTCAATGTCTATTCCACTTCTACTATTATGTGATTCCATTATTCTAGACTACTAATAATGAATATAGTAGGTGGGATCAAAAATCCACATGATACTGATAATAATCTCTGGACATTAGTAATACCAACACTTTTTTTAAAAAGCATTTACATGGGACATTCACAGTACTTCACAGTACCTTGTAAAGGAATTTCATGTGTTCAGTCCATGTACTATAACTGCTTGTTTGAAACTAGGGGATACATATTACCAAACCTATATTTCCACAGTAAACATTTCCGTGAATTTCATCCCTCCCACAATCCACTCTCCTGAAACAAAGGATTGTAATAGATTTTCAGTTCTCTGGGATGAAATGGTATGGTTCTAAAAATAACTAATAGACATCTACAAATTCATACAAGTAGAAATACAAATTTTCCCATTCACCCCTCTATCCCAATCACTTTAGAATCAGGAACTTACGATGATAATGTCACTAAAAGGCATCATATGATATTTACTGTGACAAAAGAAAGAGGGGCATTGTTGTAAAACTAACAAAGGTATTCTGTCAGTTCTAGATCTAAAAGGCACAGATTAGCCTCTCATGGATATGATGGAACTAGGGTTACTCAGTTCTATTTGACTCTAGGTAAATGTCATAAATAGTTTTCCAAATACTCAATTCATGCATCAGAAGAATGCATATTCAGGAAATATAGCCAATACAAAGTTCACCAGGTGGGAAAGTTTCCCTTTGTCCAACTTATCATTTCATAATAAAATCTCCCACAGATTTTATGTCATTCATATCACAGCAGAATAGAATAGAGATATTACATTTCTCTTTGGATATTGAACCTCTCTTATTGGTTATGTGTAACTAAGTCTGGGTGGTTTAGATTTGAGATTAAAGCAAAATGAAGCACTTACAATACCACAGAAGAGGCATCCTTCAATAACATAGCCTCAATTTACCACCTATTATGTTGTGTGTACAGAAGAGTGTGTCAAGCCTGAGGAGTTGCCACCTACTTGTTCCCTGAGTTTTTGTACTAAGAATTCAGAAAGTTACATCACCAGTTCAAGTCTTAACAGCTTAGACCAATTAAGTATCAGTGATTTTTGGTTTTGTTTCCTCGTTTAGGGAAAAAAAGAGCCTAACTTTCAAAACAGGAACCTTGGTAGATACTGATCCTGTTGTGTTCCATTCCTTTGTGGCAAGATAATGAAAGCTCTTCCAGACCAGAAGTGACCAATTCATTCCCATTAACAGCAAGAAGCCCACAAAACTCTCGAGGTAGATGAAGCAGATTAAAATTTAATTGGGAAATATTTATCAAAGTAAATGAAAATCCAATATAATGTAGAAAAGGTTAACTTGTGATTTTCTAAGTCAATCTGCAGATGTTTCTAATTTGAGTTTAACACCACTGTTTTCGGGGGCCTTACTTTGCTTAAATGAACTTAAGAAGTGTCGTAAGTGGCACCAGAGGAAGACTTTTGTGCAGTAAAAAGAAAAACAAAAACTGAAAGATATCCCCCCAAAATAGACAATACAATTGGATAATATCATATTGAAGGTGTTCATTTCAAGTTGCCTGAACCCTTGTCTTCTGGACCAGTTAAATATCAAGAATGATTTCATTACATTTCAGAGGAAAAGTAGCTTAGCATATATATGATAGAGACCTTAGCAGATGTTGCTCTGACAACAGCCGCTATTAATGTTCCATAAGACTGCTTTAGTTTTTGGGTTTTTTAGTTTAGTTTTGTTTTGTTCTTTTGCAGTTATATCACATAGAAGACTCACATTGAGCTTTTAGTTCGATAAAATCCTCAAGACTTTTTTTACGACTTCCTTCCTGCTCTACTTGTGTAACTGACTTTCTGAACCAAAATTAAGAACTTTAAATATATCCCTATTCAATTTCATTTTAACTTTAGTTCCTTGAGGTAATATGATCAACTATGATAAGTGTTTTAGGCAGCTAAGTGGCAAAATGGATATGATAATGGGCCTGGAATCAGGAAGATTCATCTTCCCAAGTTCAAATTTGGCCTCAGATCCTTACTATGTGACCCTGGGCAAGTCACTTAACCTTGTTTGCCTCAGTTTCCTCCTGAGAACTGGAGAAGGAAATGGCAAACCAATCCAGTACTTTTGCCAATAAAACCTCAAATGTGGTGACAAAGTCACCTGCAACTGAATATGACTGGACAAGAATGATAAGCTTTACTTCCCTTTGTTTACTTATTTTTGTCCATTCCTTTAGTGGGACTTTTTCACTACTTAAGTGTGATGGAATTTCTTAAAATACATTTTGACATATTCTGTTTAAAAATTCCCATGACATCATATAATCATGGAATATCACTAGCAAAGCAAATTGGAATAGGAGTAAGGTAAACCCTAGTTCTTGTAATTCTTTCATTTCTTAGCTTCATTTTGAAAACAAATCACATGATTTCCTTGGACCTGCTTAGGCATACGTATAATGAGTAAAATAAGGTTTCTCTACTACCTCCCTCTATATTGTAAGAATCAAATGAAATACTGTATGAAAAGAAACACTAGGAAATTGTAAAGGGACCATAAATGTAAGGTATTATTATCATCTCAACACGACAAAACAATTTTAACGGTTCTTCCACAGTATGGTTTCACAAACAAATGGGCTTAGGGTCAAAAAATGTTAGAAATGCCAGGTACCTTAGGTAACATCTAGTCTAGCCTTCCTCATTTTATAGATAAAGAAAATATGATTTCCTCATTGATATGTGAAAATATCATTTGGTAAAAATGTCTTACCTTTAATTAATTTTAGGAAAAGATAGGCAAAAAAATCTTATTTGATAAATAGTTTATTCATTGCAATGCATAAAAGAAAGAAAAAGAAGCTAGTTCTTTCCAGAGTGATCATAACTATATGAGTCTGACATGTCATTCCAGAAGCCTGTAAAGCAAAGCAGTGGCCCTGACCTGTCTCCATCAAAGTTCATTCACCAAGAACAATTTCCTGGTGAATGAGACAGCCTGGGGTAAAATCTATAAAATAAGTCACTAGGTAATATACCTGTTCTCTTACTAGAAATCTCACATTGTCATTCAGGTTTATATTTACATTATCTTTATAATATTGAGTCAGTATTTTCCTAGGTTTCTAGGCTCAGTAATAAAACTGACATACAATAAATTTTGAGTTATCGTTGTTAAAAATTATTTTTTGAGCTTGAACATGTGACTTTTTTCCCTCTATATAGAAATTAGATTCTATTGTCATCAATCCCAGATGCCCCTGAGTAATTTGTGTCTGCCTAATTGAAGGTATAGTATTATTATTTATTTCAGTGAAAGCCTGGCCAGAATATTATATGCCTGAAGCAGAGATTACCCTTGTAGAATTCCATTCACTTCCACTGGTCCATCTTCTACTAAAACCTCATCCTATAAAAGCCTCTAAGTGTGAATTTTAAAAATATAATTTGGAAAAAAATTGTTTAAAGATGTGGTAGCAATGTAATAGAGAAATAATCTGGTCTTTACATTTAACTTCTAAAGTTCACACATATATAACAAAATGAAATGTTATTTTCTATAATACAGCATATTGTCAAGACATATGATTTTTAAAGAATTGCTCATTTATTTGAACATTTTTGCCACCATTCTTTTATGACTGGTGTAATGCATGTGATAAGGTTCACAAAAATTGCTAGCTGGTCACAACAGCAAGGAAAAACATTTGATGTGTTTGTAATATGAAGGATTCCCACATCTCTACCAAGGAATATCATGTGTGGCTGGAAGGAAGACCAGAATAGACACACTTCTATCAATTCCTCCTACTCCCCTTCTCCAAGGGAAACTTCAGTTCCTGACAGAGAGGAGAGACAGAGGAGATGGTGATCTCCATCATGTTATCATCTGCAATTTGCTAGACAAGAGACTTTGGGGCAATTTCCCATTTGGGTAAGATCTCAAAATTTCTCTCTTAGTTCTTTATTGTCTGGTTCCCACCAGGGAGTTGCAGACAGAGGCTACTCTGCTCTCTCCTGAGAGAGAGGCTAGGATTATGTCTTTCTGCTCCCTTAAATATCATTAGTCTAGAAGGTGTGCTTTCGAAGTTGAAGCTAAACTCCTGATCATTATTTCTTAATGCGGAAAGAGGACCTCAAGCTCTATATCCAATTCTTGAATGACTTATTTCTTACCAAATACCAGTTCCACATTGATCACACATCAAATAGCAAAGAAAAATATTTATTCATCCAAATAGACAGCAAAACAGAAATCAGAAAAAGTATACATACCAAAAGATGAACCAGACAATAAAGAGTGAAGGAGCTCTCCCTTTAGGAACAAAGTATGCCTTGCTCAACCAAGAGAGAGATTTTGAGATCTTACCCAAATGGGAAATTGTCCCAAAGTCTCTTGTCTAGCAAATTGCAGATGATAACATGATGGAGATCACCATCTCCTCTCATAACAGATTCTTCCCATAATTCTTTTTTTATTGGCATGTAGTCTGGCAAAGTGTCTCATGATAATTGCAGGTAGGTGGCTATAGAAAGTGTTAGGTTGGAGTCAGAAAGTCCTAAGCTCAAACCCAGTCTCAGACACTTACTAGCTGGGTGACCCGGGCAAGTCATTTAACTTTTATTTGTTTGTTTCAATCTCTTCACCTATAAAATGGAGAAAGTAATAGCACCTACCTCTCATGGTTATTGTGAGAATTTAATGACATCATAACTATAAGTCACTTAGCATAGTATCTGGCACATAGTAAGTGCTATAAAATATTAGCTATTATGATGATCTTTATTGGTTATGCAATCATTCTTTTGATTTTTGATGCTGATAGCTTGCTTTTCTTTCAATTTTTTAATGCAAGTAGCCCAAGGTTTATCTATTTTATTGTTTTATTAAATAAAAACAGCTCTAAATTTTATTCAACCTTTTTCAATTTTATTAATTTATCTTTTGATATTCAGGATTTATATTTTGGTGTTTAATTGGGAATTTTTAATTCAAAGTTTCTCTAGTTTTTGGTTTTTTTTGCTTCATGCTCAGTTCATTGATCTATTGTATCTTTTGCTGTTTGATTTAAGTCTTAAGAATGGAATTGGAATGCGGAATGAAGTAGACTATTTTCTCTTGTGTTTGCTTGGTTTGGTTTTTCTCATGGTTTTTCCCATTTGTTTTAATTCTTTTATGCAACATCACTAATGTGAAAATGTATTTAATAAAAGTGTATATGTAGAATCCATATAAGATTACATGCCATCTCAGGGAGGGAAGGGAGAGAGAGGGAGAGAAAATTTAAAACTTATGGAAGTGATTGTTGAAAACTGAAAACAAATAAATTCATTTAAAAAAATTTAAAGAAAATAAAGTAAATCATACCATTCAAAAATAAAATAAAAAATAAAAACAAAGGTTTATTATAGAGTGTTGCTGCCTCCATACCACAATCTCAGCCAAACCCCACCTCAGTCATCCACAGACTTGACTTTCTGCCTCTCTAGGTTACCTTGAGCTAGAAAAATGATGTACTGTTATTATTTTCATTGACTTTTCTACTCAGAATTCAATTAGATGCAGTTTTTTAGGTTGTCAATTTTTTTAGGTTGAGAGAGCTCAGCAAGAATATGAGTTCCATGCTATTATCCTGTTCCATCTTACTGATATCATTCTTTATAAAACTAATGCTTACGTGACATTAGGTTGTTACTGTTGTTTTCATGAGAGCCCCTTACACCACAGTCAAGAACCATTAAATGGGAAACACTAGATCAGATCACCAGTAAAGTACCTTTTAGCTCTAAATCTATGGTCTTACAATAGTTGTCCCATAGCCACATGTTGAGTCACTGAAAAGAAGGGTGTTTTTCATATTATACTACAATGAAGTCAGAGTAATAGAGCTTGAACCCTGGTCGTGGTACATATGATATCTTTGACAAGTCACGTAACCACTTTGGGCCTCCAGTCCTCATCAACAGAATGAAGAGGCAACAGTCAATGAGTTCTTAAGTTTCCATACAGTTTTAAATCTAGTAAGGTTTTTTTTTAAGTTTACAAAGCACTTATAGCACAACAATGCCATGAGAAAGATAGTACATATTTAATATCCCTATTATATAAATGAAAAAAATTACCTCACAGTGGTTAGGTAACTTATCCAAAATTTCTCAGACAGTAACTTTCATAATAAAAATTCAAACCTAGGTCTCCTGATTCCAATTTACATTAGTTTCCATTGCAACATTGTATTTCCCAACAATTTTCATTCTTTAAATGTACTAATTTGGGGAAATAATTGTGGAAAGCAATAGATGAATAGGATTCACACACACACACACACACACATATACACACATTCACACACACCTGTGGTTTTATTGGTATAAGGAAGTCCTAGTCAGAAACCTCCCTTGTAGATCCTCAACTCTTTGCAAATTTTAACCATTAAGAGTTCACAAAATACACTAAAACATTTAAGTGAGTTGACCTAGGTAAATTAGCCTATATGTGTCAGAGGCAAGATATGAACCTATGCCTTCCTGACTCCACAGGATTTTAGCTGGAAGGGATCTCCGAGATCATCAATGAGCCCCATAATACTACAGATAAATAAAGTGTGTTTCAAAGAGATGAAGTGATTTCCCTAATGTTACCTAGATAACAAATAATAGAGTTGTAATTTGAAAACCTAGAGAAAATGCAAAATATCAGCAAGTATTAAATAGCTGTTGATTGGCTTTGTATGCCATGATATAAGAAAACTATGTATATAAAAACCTATCCCAAAACAGAACAGTTACAGGATGAATTTTCAAATTTCAAAATGATTGCTTTAAATAGAAAATGTGACAAGGAAATTTTCAGGAAGATATAATAACTGTTATAGTTTGGAAAATGCAAGTGCTATTATGATATTTTATTTGCACAAAATGTATTATTTTTTAAAAAATATACTTTTAATGGGGAATAAATCATAAAATGCATATGATACTATTGCAGGCATGTGAAGAGCATTGGGAAGATTTTTAAATCAGGAAATTTTTTGTTTTATTTATATATAAATACATTTTAATTCAATTAAAATATTTATTAATTATCTACTACATATAAGATGCCTTCCCATGCACTAGGGATATAAGAACAACTACGAAATAGTCCCTCCCTCAGATTTGATTTTTAATCTTTTTTTTTGGTTGTTTACTTCAGAAATAATTCACAGCCATGACTCTCCATGAAATATTCAATCTAAAGACAGATTATACTATACCACTAAAGGAGAATGCAATTTTAGGGGTAGAGGCATAACTCACTTATCATGATAAATAAGTCAATGTGAGGAAAATCTCGAGAGAAATAACTTTATAATTATTCATAAATAATTGGTATAGATGATCCCTGCTCAGTGGAACTCCCCAATGAGCAGTGAAAAGCTAAGAGAACTTCAAGTGTGTGAAATTGGTGCTGAAAAGTAGATCCAGATGATAGTTTGTAAAATTCTGTAGCCTTGTGAGAAATTCACTGAAAGCTTAAAACAAATTAAATGCCAGTGCAGATGATCAATGTGTTCATTTTTAATCAATGGCCATTATCTATAGTGCTAATGCCCTGTGTTGTGGCTCACTAAATCCACTGAGTCTCTGAATATGGATGTTTTGGTTAATGATCCATTATGTGGCCTATTGGCAATCCTTCCCCTACCCTTTAATTGTAAAACAATCATTTTCTCTAAAGCTTTCATGCTCAGCAGGAACATGCTGAGAGAATTGTTGCCAAAATCATTTTCTCTGGTGCCTGATAAAGTGAGAGAGGTCATAACACCAACGTGTAAAAGTCTTGAGATTCTGAAGCTCTTAAAAATGAACTTTCAGTTGAAAATTTCCATTAGACCACAATACAAAAGAGTTAAAAATGAATAGTTTCTTCCACTTTCAAGCTAATGGCATTTATTAAATAGTCAAGGTATATGTGTCTCTTCCCTTGAATAAAAAAATGTCCTAAATATTTCTAAAAACTTGGATGTTTTAATTAGAGTCATTTAAGGGATGACTTGGTTTCCAGGACATACAAAATCCCATACCAAGAAATGGCTAGTGATAATCTCCTTGACCCCTTTTGCTATGACTGGTCTTATATACCCTCTGATAGTCATATTGGACAACTAAGCCTCACCTATGCTCCTAGTCTGGAGTTTATACACCCTGTGATGCAATCACCCCTTAGAAATTAACATGTGTGTCAAAGAAGTTATGTTCCTAAGTGTATATACACTTCAGTCTTTTAAAGTGGGAGTACTTCTTCCTTTCTACAAATTCACATCTGGCCAAGAATTCCTACAATAAAAAATACCTTTCACTCAGCCTTTGCTAGAAACTTCTGATAAGGTGCAATTTATCACCTAAAAAGAAATGCTATTAGACTTTGGAGAACTCTAATTTTTAGGAAGTTTTGTGCATCTGAAATCTTTCTCTGTGGAACTATACTCATGACTTTTCATGTTCTTTCCTCTGGAGCCAAGCAGAGCAATTCACATCCCTCTTTCACATTTCATAGAGTCACTGATACTCAGAGTTAAATGGGACATAGAAATTCATTTATGCCAACATATTCTCAAAAAAAGCCCTCATTTACACCCATTCATCATACCTGATGAATAGTTATTGAACTTTTATTTGAAGATAAAGTTAAGTTGATCCCACAATGCTTAGGTAACCCATTACTTCTTTAAGTATTTCTAATTGTAAGGAGGTTTTCCTTAATTCTTTTTTTTTGCAATTTTCATCCATCACTCCTACCTTCTGGAGCCAAGCAGAACAAGTCTAATACTTCTTTCATGAAACTGACTTTCAGATACTTGAAAGCAACTGTCACATGCCTCTTGAGTGTAGTATTCTTCCTGTGAACATACCCTGTTACTTCAACTGATTTTCATGTGTCATAATGAAATCATGCCATTTAATAAGGCCCATCACTATTCTGATTACTTGCAATCCATTAAACATCCAGCTCTTTATTGGACAAACTGTTTGCTATAAAGTTCTGAATCTTCCATCTTAACTGGTGACATTGTTCGTTTTTTCTCTAATCTAATGCTAGAATTTGCATTTATTCCTCTTTGATTAGATACAGGAAACATGTTAGTCTATCAAAATATTTTTGAATCCTGACTATCCTCCAGTGTGTTTGTCATCTTTCTCTGCTTTGTGTCACCCAAAGATACCAAGGGTGCATCATCTATGCCCTCACCTTGATCACTGATAAAAAATTTTAAATGCCATGAGTTCAAGAACAAATATTACTCCACTTAAAGCCTCCTTCTAAGTCTCTTTCTGCCATTAATGACTGAAATTTGGATTTTACCCCTTGACTTATTCCAAGTCTTACTTGTCCTACTCTGTATTCTATATCTCATCTTGCCCATAGGAATACCATGAACAGTATTTTTTTTTCAAAGCTCTTTGCTACTATGAACTACTTATGGAATTCTCTTATACTTTTAATCTTGTCAGAAAAGAAAATGACGTTAGTCTGGCATAACATTTTTGATGAAGCCCATGCTGAATCTTTCAGATTCCTGATTCCTTTCCTAGTCACTCATTAACTATTTTCCTTCTTTAATTTTCTATATTCCTTTCTATGATTCTGTATCTTCTATAATTTTACCTTTTATACCTTCTATTATATGAACCTTGTTTGCCACATTTCTCAAATAAGAACAACAATAGTGCCTACCTCACATTTGCAAACCTTAATGGCACGCACACACACACCACATACACACACACACACACACACACAAACATGTGACTAATTAGAGCAGTAGCAGCTAATAGTTAAGGAGAGCTTTAAGGTTTTCAAAAAACTCTACAAATATTATCTCATTTTTTCTCTACAATTACTGAGGGAGATAGGTGCTATTACAACTCTAACAAACTGAGTCAAATAGACGTTAAATATCTTACCCAGGATCACACTGCAAGATCACACACACGGCCAAATTTGAACTCAGGTCTTGATTTCATTATCTTTCATTACTATCTTAGCTAAAATATGTATGTATGTTATACCGACACTGGACATTGAACCCTGCCGCTGACCTTACCTCTTCAGATAAAAATTAAATATGATACAGTCTAGTGGTATTAGAACCTAACAAACATAAGGAGGAGACAACCATAGACATGACTGTTCTTGCATATTATTTCAATATTATCAGTAAATTGGCAGATTGAATGTGGGTATTTTGTTCACTGGTAAAGATTATATTCTATCCATACATTTGTATCCTGTGCAATTTTTGTTCACATCGATTCTTCTTTTTAAGTTTTTTGTTTGTTTTGTTTTGGTTTGGCTTTCCAAATCCATTTACTTATCATTTACAGATTCCTTTTTCTTCACATTTTTTGAAGTTGGGATGGCTTCTGCTTTTCTTCAGTCCTGATATATCTGATCTGTTCTTTAGGATCTTTTAAAAAAATCACCAATTGTTAATAATCATGAGACCAAGAATAAATCACTGAGGAACTCTCCTGGAGACTTCCTTCTTAGTTGACATCAACCCATTATTGATATCTAGCATGTTGATAAGGTGAAAAAATCTTTACTGTAAATTGCAGAAAGAGGAGTGTTTCAAGTACCTTTTCCATAAGAGGTAGACTATTAAACCTCCTGCTACAGAAAATCCAAAATTATTTAGAATGCAGGATTTTTCCCTAAAGTTTTATGTCACTTAATAGGGAAAGGAGAGTACTTTTAAGTGTTCATAAGAGATAATACGTAATTGAGAATAGCTATTAACTAATTAAACTATTAACTAAACTTTGTTAAAGTATATTTTAATTCCTTTATCAATTTTCTAAATATATAAGATGGCATCTAGAAGTCTATGATCTACTAGGTAAGCTTTGAATATAGGGTTCTATCATCTGCCTTGGTTAATCAATAAAAGCCAAATATGCATAGCCTATGAAAGCCCTAAGGATACTTTTTGCAACTTCCACTCAACACTGATAAGTTGAATTCCTATACCAGCACTGACTTCCTTTCCCTTTCATTTCTCTAAGAGTGCCCTCTAATGGATAAACCTAGTATTGATCTCTAATGCCTTCATCTAAAGCACCCACCAATATCCTTCCCCATAAGATTTTCAGTTGGAAATAATTTTAGTAAGTCAGTCTTAAGTAGTTTTAGTAATAACAGTTGATACAATCACCCCAAAAGGCTTGACACATTGTCTCACAAGTACATACAGAGTACAGGGGAAAGTGGGCTCAAACTTAGAAAGCACATGTGGCAAAGGAGTAACTCACAGCTCCTGTTTGCTGGTAGTACTTTTCTTCTATTTTTGAAGTATTCAAGAATTTCTCTTTAGACATGGTATACTTTTGTGATGAATTTCTTTTAGAAAAATTAGCCCTATCTGTCCTTGGCAAAACTGATCCCCGACCTAGAGATAATACTGGGACAAAAATGGGGAAATAAGAAGTCCAAAGCCTTTTGGAACCTTTGAAACTCTTAAAATCCTCTTCCAGGCAAACAGGGAGTCATGGCCAAAGTAGAACCCAAGGCCACTCCTTTCTTCCCAAAACCTTCTGCTTAAGGTATGATCTATAAAGCCACATTTGTTTCATTTTCTGAAATAAACCCTTGTTAACTTAATTATTAATTTACATATGGTCTGTGGTGCATTGCCCAGTTTCCTCAGGCCATCTGAAGAGATTCTGAAAGTTATTCTAGTTCAAAGACTTCTTTGCATTTAGTCTATGGTCTATGAATGATTTGTCTATTTGAGTTTAGTAAATCAATTGCTCTATCCTTATGTATATTTTTCCTTTTTTTCAAAATAGTTAAGAATATTAATCAGAATACAAAAGACAAGATATTAAAATTTCTTTTTCTTTATGGCAATTTCTTTTCTATGGATCTCAGTTTGTCCATCTTCTACATAATCCAGTTTAAGAATTATATGTATTTTTTAAGACTAAGAATGAAATGATTAAAGCCTGAAAATGTGCACTTTTGAGAAAATTTCCCACATGGAACAAAGCCAACACTTGTTTGTTCTTTCTTGAATCCTATGGGAGAGAAGAGAAGGTGAATGTTTATACATATGACACTGTATTGCTCTAATGACCAAATTCATGTTTAATGTCTTTCTCTGCAGCCACATGGAAATTTGGCTCAAGCTGGATATCATTAAAAAGTAGTAATGATATCAAACAGAAGTGCCATGAACAAACAGATGCAAAGATAATTGGAATTAAAATGCCACTTTCATTTTTTTTAATTCAGCTACCAGTTGGGGTTACTTTCGGTAGAATGATAAAATGTCAAACTTAAATCAGGATTATTACTACTTGGAACTATTAGCAAGTTTTCCTTTGACAGGTAGCATATTTTTATTTTCCTGAACAAAAATGTGACTTGGACCTAGAATAATTAAAAAATTTCATTACCAAAATAAATATAGGTGATATTTCTAAAGAAAATTCTGAATATAGTTCCAAAAATAAATATTCCTGTATCCCTTGAGGAAGTTAAAATAGACAGGCCTCTACTTGAAATTCCAATTTATGTTAAAATGCAAAGATCATGTGATCTAGTATGCAAGATATTCTAGCCTCAGCTCTACTACTACCTAACTTTGGTACTTTGGACAGATCCACTCTGGACTTGTGTTTCCTCATCAATAAACTGTGGGAAATAGATTAGGTATCTCAAAGGTCCTGTAGTACTCTGATGTTCTATGAATTCAAGACCTAGAAAGTATTTTAGAAATAAACTGTGTATGGATGGGAAAACTGAAAGTCAGAGAACTTGTCATTTGATCAGCATGTGTCACATAGCTAGTTGGTATTAGAATCATAAATAGTAGTAGCTCACATTTATATATTCCTTTAATTTTTAAAGGGGCTTTATATATAATTGCTCATTTAATGAGCAAGGATGAGAGGCAGAGTCAAGATGGCAGGGAAAAGGCAAGAACAAACCTGAACTCTCCCACAAACCCCTCCAAACACCTGTAAATAATGCCATCAAATAATTCTTGAAGCATCAGAACTCCCAAAAGGATGGGGTGAATTAATCTGCCTGCCAAATACAACTTAGAAGGTTCACCAGGAAAGATCTGATACACCTGGGTAATAGTGGAACACAGTCCTGCCAGCATAGACCCAGACCCAGCAAACCAGAAGCAGGCTTTGGGAGTCACTGAATAAGCATCAGTGTGGTTACTTCTGGAGATCTTAGCCTACAGAGGGTAAGAGGTTTGAAAAACTAAACAAAAGGAGATTAGAAGAGTCTCTTGGCTGGCACTGGGGTTCAGGACTCTGTTGCTTTGCCCATACTCAGTTCTTGGTCATAGCCCTAGGTGGCAATCTCAGGATGAGGAGGAGGATTTGCACACCAGAGTTTGTGGTGGAAATGAAGCAGGGACCCCTATCACAGTTCCAGGGTAGAAAGAGTGCTTGTGGTCACACATAGACCAGACTACAGGCCAGGAGGGTATCCTTAGATCATATTACCTTTAAACAACTGATAACTTACAGGTCCCTAGAAGTATCTCTGAAAATGGCTGCACAGAATCCCAGAAGCTTGGGACAATGCATCCCCTGGAAGCTGAGCCCCACTCTAAGAAAGAACTGAAACTCAAGAAATGGACTGGGAAAACAAGTGAGCAAAAGAAAAGAATTGTGATCTTAGAAAGTTACTACAGTGACAAGGAAAATCAAACACACACTCAGAAGAAGAAAAGAAAATCAAAGTCCCAACATCCAAACCCTCCAAGAAAAAAGTAAACATGGAAGAACTCAAAAAGGATTTTGAAAATCAAGTAAGAGAGGTAGAAGAAAAACTGGGAAGAGAAATAAGAGTGAGGCAAGAAAATCATGAAAAAACAAATCAACAGTTTGGTAAAGGAGACACAGAAAAATACTGAGGAAAATAGCATATTAAAAAAAAAAACAGAATAGGCCAAATGGTAAAAGATGTACAAAAAGACAATAAAAAGAAGAATGTTCTGAAAAACAGAATGGCCAAATGGAAAAAAGAGGCAAAAAAAAAAAAAATAGCTCCTCAAAAAGTAGAATTGGCCAAATGGAAAAGGAAGTACAAAGCTCACTGAGGGAAGAAACTGTAGGACAACAGAGACTTCTGGTGAAGAAAAGGGACATGGCACTTGGACTAGGCTGCAGCCATGCCATTCATTGATACTCAGCACCTACTGAGCCTCAATATTGACAAATAGATGACAATTATGAGTGCTGCACAGCCTTACAAAATTCTGGTCCAATGACATGTTTTTGAAAACAAACTCATTGACTGTGCCCATGGAATTGGTATGACCCAAGGCAAGAAAACTGGAATATGAGGATTTCATTGAATATTTTCATAGGCAGAAAATGATAAAACACTTGGGAAGGAACAGCCTTGAAGCAGAAAGAGAAGCTTTACCCCACTTCACTACTCAGGTAAGTAAGAACATAGGCCTTGACCAGCCAGTGGTGACACTAGGTGGTTTTGTTCTTTATGATGGGATGAAAATGTTGTCCCCTGGAAATGTATATTTCTTAAAACAGATATCTCCTTCCATAGGTTAAAAATCAGAGATCGAAGACATCCTGGTTTTCCCAGCCTCCAGTTGACTCTATACTTTGCCATTAGGACAACCTCACCAGGCATGTTGATGACAGCGTTTCACCCTCCAGTACGTGATCTGTGATTCTGTCTGTACCTGAAAATAAGCATTTTAGAAAGTAAACATTAGCCAATGTAAACAAAACGCTCATTAAAGGAAATAATTTCCTTAACAATTAGAATGAAGCACATGGAAGTTAATGACTTTATGAGAAATCAAGAAATAATGAAAGAAAAACAAAAGAATGGGAAAAGAAGTTGAAGACAACATGAAATATCTCATTGGAAAAACAACTGACCTGGTAAATAGATTCAGAAAAGATCATTTTGAAATTATTGGACTATTGAAAAACTAAAATTAAAAAAGAACCTAGACATCATCTTTCAAAAGATTATCAACGAAAACTACCATGATATTCTTGAACCAGAGGGTAAAATAGGGATTCAAAGAACCCATCAATTATCTCCTTTAAGAGATCCCAAAATGAAAATGCCTGGGAATATTATAGTCAAATTCTGATCTCAGATCAAGGAGAGAATTTTGCAAGCAGCCAGAAAGAAACAATTCAAGTATTATGGAGCTACTGTAAAGATAACATAAGATTTAGCAGCTTTACATTAAAGAATCCAAGGACTTGGATTATAATATTCTAGAGAAGAAAGGAGTTAGTATTGTAACCAAGAATCACCTGTCCAGCAAAACTGAGTATATTCCTTCATGGGGGAAAAGGACTTTCAAGCATCCTTGATGGAAAGATCAGAGCTGAATGGAATAATTTGACTTTCAAATGCAAGATTCAAGAGAAGCATAGGTAAATAGTAAAGAAAATCAAAAGGGACTTAATAACGTTAAGTTGTTTACATTCCTACATGGGAAGATGATACTTGTAACTCGTAAGAACTTTCTCATTATTAAGACAGTTAGAAGGAGTATATAATAGACAGAGGTCTCAGTTGTGAGTTGAATATGAAGGAATGATAGGTAAAAAATAAAATTAAGGGGTAGGAAAGAGGAACACACTGGGAGAAAGGGAAGGGAAGGGGTAGAATGGGTAAATTAAATTTCACACAAACGAGGGAAGAAAAAGCTTTTACAGAGAAGGGGGAGATGGGTGGGGAATGATAGAGGGGAGTGAGCGAACCTTATTCTCACCGGAATTGGCTTAAAGAGGGAATAACATACATACTCAACTGAGTACAGAAATTTATATTACCCTATGGGAAAGCAGGAGGGAAAGAGGATAAAAGAAAGAGGGGAGAGGTGATAGAAAAGGAGATTGGGGGAGGTGGTAATCGAAGCGAAATGCTTTTACGGAGGGACAGAGTGAAAGACGAGAGGGAATAGAATAAACGGGAGAAGGGAATAGGATGGAGGGAAATACAACGAGCGATAGTAACTGTGAAAGCAGTTTGGAGCAAGTTCCTCGGACAATGGTCTCACTTCTCAAATATAGAGAGAACTGAGTCAGATTTATAAAAATAGGAGCCATTCCCTGATAAATGATCAAATGATATGAACAGTTTTCAGACGAAGTAATCAAAGCTATCAATAGTCATATGAGAAGGTTCTCTAAATCATTATTGATTGGAGGAATGCAAATTGAAAAAATTCGGAGGTACAGTTATTAGACTGGCTAATGCATAGAAAAGAAGAATGACTAATGTTGGAGGAGATGTGGGCAAAGAAAACTAAACAAAGCATTGTTGGTAGAGTTGTGAACTATTGTTCAGAGTAATTTACAACTATACCCAAAGAGCTACCAGTGTCACTACTTGTTCTATATCCAAAAAGAGATAGAAAAAAAAGATAAAGGACTTATATGTACAGAAATATTCATAGCATCTCTTTTCTTGTGGCAGGGTGTTGGAAATTGGGAGGGTGTCCATCATGAGGGGAATGGCTGAACAAATTGTGCTACGTGGTTGTGATAGAATACTATTGTACTATAAGAAACAATGAGCAGGATCATCGTGTTCATCCTTAGTTGCCAAAGAAGACCATGTCATCAGAGAAATGACATGACTTGTACCTGACTTTGTTCTGAGTGAGGCAGGGCTGTGCTGGTCACCAGCCTCACTTCTCCTCCAGAGCCATCTCAGCACGATACTCTCAGAAAAACCTGAAAGACTTAACATGAGCTCATGCATCCAAGCATACTTTTTTTTGTACTTTATTTTGCTTTTGGTCTATGTTTTTCTTTTTCACAACATGTTCAATATGGAAATGCATTTTGCATGATTACACATGGAATACCTCCATCAAATTGTTTGCCTTCTCAATGAGGAAGAGAGTGAAGGAGAAAGGAGAGAATTTGGAACTCAGATTTTAAAAACAAATGTTAAGAGTTGTGTTTACAGGTAATTGGAGGAAAATTAAATTCTAAATAAAGAGCAGGGAATAGAGAGCAGATCTCTTGATTTCCAGTTTTCTAATATTATCTTTCATATGATTCTTTGATCAACATTTCTCTTTCCTGTTAGCCAGAAGTGTTAACATCAGCTTCAAGACTTAATGAAGACTCAAGTGAGATTGTTAAATAATTTAACTATTGAAATGTACTCAGGGTTAAGATTAAAATTAATATGAAGAAAGATGTTATCCACCCTCAGAGAAACAGAGGACCAAGAAGAGGTCTTACAAAGATACATATGAATGTATATGTCTATATATGACTATAGATATCTAAATATATGTAAATGTATGCATAAGTATATATGTGTATATGTATATGTGTACAGATTTACATACATATATGCATACATGCATGCATACATACATACATACATAGATCTGTACTTCATTATAGCCTTCTTGGGAAAGGGCAGGAGGAGAACTAAAAGGTGCACAGCAAAGAACAAAAGAAAACTTACAAGGAAGTAAAGAATAGATGGACAGTTCTGAATACAATGTGTAATATTTATTATATAGGCTTTCTTGAAATGGAAATTTTTTGCTGTGTATTTTAAAACCCCCAATGATTTTTTTCTGTTCTTATTTTGCATTTGTTTTAGTATTTAATTTTCATTTTCTTATTGTGCATTTAAATTTTAGTATTTAAGTTTAAAATAAATTAATTATTCTTTTTAGATTTTATTTTAGACTCAAACACCAGAACACAAATACAGAATAGAGAAAAGAAACAAAAGCATGTCATAAACTTAAATACTGGAATTTAAATCCAAAGTTAAAAAGAAAAAAAGTTCATGTCAATGTGCATAGCAGAACATGAGAGAATTGAAATTATGTAACAATATGTTTTCTTTACAAGAAAGCCTGAATGATGAATAGTACTTATTGTGTTGAAAATTGTCCATATTTTCTTTGCTTCCTTGTAAGGTTTTTTGTTCTTTCCAGTGTAATTTATTACTTTGTTCATTTTTCCCTTACCCCAACCCCCAGAAAGTTACAATAAAGTTTAGATATGTTTCTTTATAGCTATAGATATATACATACACATATACGTATAGACATAGAGACATATATAGACATATATTTTCCCTAATATATTCTGCATCTGAGCTTTGGTTTTTATGTTTGTGCATATCTCTTGTTTCCTATCTCTCCTATAATCTCCAATTTACTTCAGCCCTTCCCTCCCTATTACTTGCCTTCCCCTTTCAAGGATCCCTCCCCTATCCTCCCATTCCCATAAAACTAAACACCCTTCTATATCCCACTTTTACCTATTCCATCATTCTCCCTTCTAAAGATCCCTCTCTTGTTCTCTCCTCCTCCCTATGCCCTTACTGTTTTATTTCCTTGAATTTAGAAGATTTTTATATTCTTCTAAATATATATGTATTTTCCCTCTTAAACTCATTCCTTACAAAAGCAGATCAGGAGAACTACCAGGCCTACTCCCTATCTAATTACTTTGTATCAATTCTTCCTCTTGTACCTCATTTATATAAAATAATTACTCTTTTTAGCTTTTCCTAAATGCTTTTTACTTTTTAAGTTAATATTATAATCAGGTTTATCCAATCTTTTTTATGAGCTACCCAATTATTAATAAGTCTTAGACATACATCTTACTTATATAAAAGGTAAACAATCTGTCTTTAGGAATCTCTTATAATCAGTCGTTGGTATATATATTATATTTTTCTTCGTTCTTCTATGTTGAATCTTCTATTAAGTTCAGGATTTTTAAATGAAGCTTTGAAAGCCTAAGAGTTTATCAAGTATCCATTTTGTTTCATTCCAAATAATACTTAACTTTGTAAGGTATGATATTTTTGGCCAGAGCCCTAGTTCTTTCACTCTTCAATATATTGTGTTCCAAGACCTGAGGTCCTTTAATGTTGCTGCTCATAGGTCTTTTGTGATTCTAATTGTGGCTCCATCATACTTAAATTGTTTTAATCTTGATGTTTTTAATAGTCTATCTTTGAGCTGGGGGTTTGGGAATTTGACTATATATTCCTATGAGTTTTCCTCATAGGATCTCTTTTAAGTGGTGATAGGTGAATTTTTTTCTATTTCTGCTTCCTCTATCTCTTGTTCTAATGCTTCAGGACAATTTTTAAAAATTATTTCTTGTATTATTGTATCAAGATTCTTTTCTTTATCATAACTTTCAGTTAATCAAGCTATTTTTATATTTTCATTCAACAATTTGTTAAGCATGTATTATGTATAATATAAGAGTCATAATTAGCTATTTCTCTCTTCCTCATTTTTTTCAATTGATTTATACATAATTGGTGCTTTCCAATGAACATCCAGATTTCAACATCTCTCAGTTCACTTACAGATTTAATTCACTATAGATTTCAACTTGGAAGTTAAAGCTAACCATGAACTGAATGAATAACTCAATGAATTCAGAAGTTCCCCTGACTTATTACATAATGTTTTCATCATATCTTCTTTCCTTGCCTACAGACACTAATTTCTTCAATCACAGAGTAGTTAAAATTTAGTATTAATTGATTGAAGATGCATTGAATATTCATCGTGTAGTTTTTTATCTTACATGGTATTAAATAATTTGCCATTATGTCTTTAAATAATTCAAATTTCATTCTTCATTAATTCAACAAGTAGTTAAAGATATTTTTAAATATTCAAAAATTGCTGATTTTTAGAAAAAAATGAAGCAACAGAAGACAAATTTTAGAGAACATAATCGTTGTTGCTTTCGTTGGCTTTGTCCTTCATGATGACCATGAATGACATCAAGACGATGGCATGACCTGCAGTTGACTTGGATTTGAGTGAGGGAGGGCAGTGCAAGATCACTCCAGAGCCATCTAGGTGCAGTGGCCTGTCATTCATCAGAACTGGAGATGGCCCAGGATGCAATGTGGGACCCTGGCCATTTTAGGCTAAGGTCCTATCAGATTCTCACTTTGAGTGATATACACCCATTCAATGACTAGGGAGTTACTCAAGGGATAGTCCTTTTTTAATCAAAAAGAAACTCAAACTGGGAGGGGAAGACCCTCAGGGTTCTTGGGTAAAAGACAAACAGTTACCGTTTAGTATTTACATTTACTCTGTGTTAGATGGGCTGAGACTTGTTATAAGGTGTTCTCAATACAATAATTTGTACTGTTTTATATAGTCTGCAACATTTGTTTGCCATTTGACAATGTTTTTTCTCCTAAGCAGACAAATCTGTTCTTTATCCAGAACATTGTTTCTAGCATGAATATTTACTACAGAAAAATAGTATTAGTAATTACTGGTACTTCATAATTTAGCGAAAATGTCTAATTATTGGCCCTGAGAATAGATAATGAGACATTTTCCCCTCCTCTTGTTAAGAAAGGTACATGACTAGAAGAATAAAATGTAACATGATGTTAGACTTGTCATTTTATTGCTGAAATTTGCAAAAAACTATTTTCTTCTTTGCAAAGATCCGTTGAATTGAGGGGAGAAAGTTGGATAGTACTATGCAATAACAAAGCCTATCAATTATTTTTAAATGTAACAATAAGATTGAACAAAGATACGTTTAGCAGAGAAAACAGATTTTTGTTGTTGAGAATGTGCACATTAATTTTGTTTTCAATATCTAGAATTATTAGGCTTTAGACAGATTGGTAACAGTGACAGGGAGGGAAATTTTTATTGATGTTATAAATGCCCACAAGCATCAACATCTGTGATGCCTTGTAATGAAGCAGTTGGCCCTCATTTGGCAGTGCTCACTATTGGAAGATCGTCTTGTAAAAGATAAGTTACTTGATGTGCATACAGGCTATCATTCTGAGCATCTTACTGGCACCTACACACTGTTGAAATCGGCATTGTACCTTGTGCATGGCACAGTGCCATCCTCACAGATGGCCGTAAGTGTTGGCATGCCAGAGAGACAATATTTGCATGACATTCAAATGTTAGACACTAGAATCCCCTCCAGGAGTGCAAAATTGGCAATTCTGGAAGGCATTTCTTTTTTGTTTTTGCTTTGTGTGACCTAACATTGGTCATTATTACCTAGTACATAAGTAGACATATTTGAAATAAATGTAAGAAATAATATGCCTCCTTTGTCTCAGTGAAATTCTAGACTTCTAAAAATTAAAGATGGATAATCACGTAGACACATATTAAAGTAAATTATCGTGTTTAAAATACTTTTTTCACTGACTAAAAATTGTTCTGAAATGGTTTCATTGACCAGAGTTAAAAAGATTTGTATCTTATTAGAATCATGAGGAATCTAAGAGGTAATTTGCCAGAACAGCTATTGTGCATTGGGTAAATTAGTGTTAAATAAAAAAAAAATTTGAAATGGAGAAGGGTTTTTAAATATTATTTTTCTGCATGGAAGAGAAAACTGCACATTTTAACCAGAATAATCTTCAGAGATTGACAAGGAGCACATTATTCCAAGTCACTTTGCATTATGTGTGAAGAGTGCCCCAGCTGTGTCACTGGTAAGGTTAAAAGGTGTGAGTGCTTGCATCTTCTAAATGAGCATGGTAAATGCAAGTGAACAATTAAGGAAGAAATTTGGCTTACTGTCTACTCATGCTGTGTTTTATTGTGGCATTGCCAGCTTTTCTGAGTGAAAATATAGGAGCAAATTAAACAGCTTTATGAACTCACAGGAGGAGCAGTTGTTCTAGTGGCTTTCATACAAATGTCTAATTAATTCCCGAAGTCACCCAAATTGTTCTTTTGTGATCTGTGAATAGGAATCTGCAAGGGAACCTTTGGAGATGAAACCAAGTGAATGTGGAATGAGTATTTCATGATTAGGTGGCAGCACTTACTGTGGCCAATAAATTGAAGTTATTTTTCTCATTAATATTACATTATTAAGTTAATGAAACATTTGGCTGAATATTTCATAAATAATAAAGACATTGCTACTTTGAATATTAAATTATGTTAATTGGTGTGTCTGTTTTTTTCAGTACTCCATATACAGATATTATATATATATTCATATATATATTCAAAAATAAAGAAACTTTTCAAAGTATCTGTTATTCTTAACGTGATTTTTAAAATAATATAAATTTTTCTCAATGATGAATTCTAACACTTTGCAAAGACATTTCTTAAAGTATTTGCAAGTTTTTCTTCAACTTATTCCAACGTGAATAGTTATGAATAGTCAGCCTGCTGCTGAGCTTGGACTTTTATGACAATTTAGTAGGAGAAGGAAACAACTGACTTTCGGAATTATCATTAGTTTGTGGCGATTTCCACTTAGGCTTCTCTTTATATTCTAAGATTTCCTAGGAAGTCTCTCAAAATGTTCTTACTTATCCCTAACCTCAATATCCAAAGTAATTTTCTTGACTAAGGATGGCTATTGTGTACATATAGTATCTGAGGGTATCAACTTCACTTATATGAGGGACACATAAGGTTCAAAGTACTTTATGGGTCTGTATTCACTAAGCATAACAGAGGCTTAAGGGGCCCCAACAAATGCCTATATTCACACATTAAACAGAAGACAATACTTAAAACAAAGTCATTTAATCAATAATAGTGAATATAAAAACTAGCATTTATACAACTCTTTAAAATTTGCCAAGTGATATACATATATATTATATATATACATATATATGTGAAATTTCATCTGATCCTCACAGCAAGTCTGTGAGGTAGGTGCTATTGTTATCTCCATTTTACAGATGAAAAAACTGAGACTGTGAGAAGTCAAGTGACCTTCCCATGGTCACAAATCCAGTTAGTGCCTAAGGTATGATTGGAACTCAGGTTTTCCTGACTCCAAGTTCAATGTTGCATTCTTACTCTTCATCACCTAGCTACATCTACTGTAACAAATACATTCTGACTCACTTTCCCAAAATCAAGCCACTACGTTTCCCAGAGAGGTGGCTCACTTGGCATAATTTCTATACAACATTCTGGTTGGCATGCCATGTTCACATCCAGATTTGACATGACTGCTGAATAAATCCTCATCGTAGATGCAGGTTACTGACTCCCAAGAGTCTCTCCTAAAGGCCATTCCTTGTTCCTTAAAGCTAATCTGATTGAAAAATTCTGACACATAGCAAGATAATGGTATACCCATAGTCTGGGACTCCTAAACATAAGTTGTTTCAAGAAGCTCCATTGGATTCATGGGGAGAAAGCCCAAGACTGACTAAGCCTTTTGGAATGTGACCCCAGTTCTGATCATGTTACCAATTTAGAAAGATTTATCTGAACCACATGACTAATAGATTATTGCCATTTACAGATGGCCTACACATGTTCCATAGTCTTTACAAGGCATTACCATTACAGATCAAAACATTTCTCCTGGAAGCAAAAGAACCCTAACCTCTCCATGTGGGGAGCTGCCATGCATATGCACTAGATTTCCCCTTTAGAAATATTATAGCAAAAAGAAAAATATCAAGAAAATATTTTTCCCATCAACTTGGGCATACTCTCTCACAAATAAAAATAAGATCACTGTGAAGAGAGAACACACATGAGAAACGTGAATGAAGAGGCACATGTAGAGAAGATGTGTAGTCAGGGTACACAGAAGCATATGTGGTCAGGGTACTAGGTGGAGGAACATACATATGGAACATGTGTGGCCAGAGCATGCATAAGGAAGGGTAGTATATTCCTCCACACAGCAGAGTGATGGATGTCTTCTAATGCTATCACTGGAGACTTCTCTAGGTCTGCTCTTTCCTGGTCTTGCACAGCTTACCAGTCTCCGTCAAACATATAGCTTCTGAAGGTGTGTGGGCATGGTAGATAGACTCTGTTTATTACTGTCTTCTGGTGGATATTGCCCTCTGTTGTTGTTTAGCAGTTTCAGCCATATCTGAATCTTTGTGACCCCACGTGGGGATTTCTGGCAAAGATACAGAGAGGTTCACCATTTCCATCTCCTGTTGCTATCTACTGGCCTCATAATGTCACTACTTAATGGACAATGTGTTGCAGGCCTCCTTGTCATTCCTTTCAGAGGACACTCCATCTCCCATCTTCATACATTTTCACTGGCTACCCTCCATGCTTGAAATTCTTACCCTCTGTTTATTATCTCCAATTCATTCAAGTGAGTCCCTTGGGGGCACAGGTTGTCTTTTCCCCTTCATTGTGTTCTCAATGATTAGTGCAATATCTGGCATATAGTAAATCCTTAATAAATGCACGTCTACTACTAATTGCTGGTATTGTCACTGCTAGTGACTATTGGTAAATGCCACAAGGTTGCAGAATTTTCTTCATTTCCATTTCCTAGTTTGGCTATATTCCTTAACTTAAGGTGCTTCTCTTCCTGACAAGTGAAAAAAAACATGATGTCTCATATCTCTCCTCCTTTAGCTTAGACACAGGAGATTTTTCAGCATTCCATTTTCTAGAAAGGAAGTACTCTCATACACTAAAGTGATCAGTCTAAGGAGGAAAAAAAAACTAAGCAGCTTTTCCCCCACTAAAGAAGGTTTATCTGTTCACGGAGCTTTGGCTAAAATGAGTGTTTTCATTCTAGAAGAATACTTATCTCAAGAGCTTCACATTTCGGAAAACAGATCAGTACCTTGCTACTTGTTTGCAAGTATATACATACATATATACATATATGTGTCTGTATATGTGTATAGATACAAACATATGTATGTATGTGCATCTATATGTATATGCATATACATAGATATAGATAGATAGATAGATAGATAGATAGATAGATAGATAGATAGATAGATAGATAGATAGATTTAACCTTGTCTTCCTGGCAACTAAAGTGAAGTTGTCCACAGTCTCATTCAAACATAGATTTGGAAATTTCTTGTGGCTACCTGTTTAAGGTTCATTTTGTAAACTGTATTCAACCAAAATCATTTTAAAGCCCAGTATTCCAACAAATTGTCTAGACCTTTTGGGTTCAGGATTCCCCAGTTTGTCAATCCAAAAAGTTTCTTAGCTTTTTTTTCAAATGAACAGGAATGATCAATGCATAGATATAAGTATTTAGCTAAGTCCAGGAAGCATTGCCTATCAAGAAGTATTCTAGATTTTATATTTATATGTAGTCAGCAACAAGCTCCTGTATGTGTATATTTATGTCAATAAGTCAGATGTTAGAAACACATTTTTTATGAGAATATGCATTTAGATTGACATATATGTCTTAATTCCCTGAGTGTAAATGTGATGAATAGGATTTTTTTGTGGGTGTGGAGGGCGTTATTATTTCTTTTATTAAATCTAGTAATGATAAAAATTCAGAAATTGGTGGAATCAGTGTTGTATTTTCAAAAGTATCACTAATCTCCAATTCAATGAAATTCAATAAATACTTATGAACTAATTTTTACAGACAAAAATGACTTAATACCTACCCTCAAGGATGGCATATATTCTATTGGGGAATATAGTGTACACAATGATAATTAAATCCATCGCAAACTGCCAAAAATACACATAACTATTGGCTATTAGAAGGCTTCATGGAGCCTTGAAGGCAAAGATTATTATTTTAGATCATCTGTATATTTACTTTCCTGATAGGCTGATGTATTTTGTTTATGATAAGTTCGAGTTGTCACATTAAGAATGCTTTGTTTGTTAACTTGAAGTTGAAACTATCAAATTCTAAAAATGTTTTATAAAAAGCAATACTTTTTATAGTAGTTCTAGCTACCAAAATTGTTTGAGAACACACAGTAGTATAAAATTCCAGAATGTATTACATAGGCAAGATTTCTAAATTTAATCTATTTTAAAAACAAGTAAAATGTATACAAAGGGCCAGGAACTCCCAGTTTTCATAGTATAGATGAAATATTTTGGTTACTGTTATGACTAGACAGTTGACTTTAAAGTACTTTCTTTTGAAGTATTTAAGTAATTAAACTTTTTTACCTTTAATTAGTTGAACAAGAGTTGACAGAGCTGAAATTTTCATATTATATTTTAGGATCTTCTTGTACTTTTAGTCATTGAATTCCCAAATATCTGCTTTAGTGTTGATTTTAAGCACAACCTATATTTAAATTGTGTCTCTATAAGACATCATAGCCCTTTTTATTTTACTCTCTTTTACTAGCTTCTACAAGGTGGTACACAGTGTTACTGAGAAAAAGATCAGTTTGCTCAGCCATTGCAATGAAGTTCATGTCTTCTGATCTGTTTTTGAACCAATAGACTATAAGATCAAGACATTTACCTGATTAGAGTCACTTCATGGAGTTTGTGCTTTTCAGCTGTTGGGGAGATTGAACCTCAGTTATTCTTTTACGTTCCCAAGTCGTTCCTACTTGTCTCTCCCATTATATCCATCTGAACAGAAACAAATGACTCCATTTGGCTTCCCTTCCCTCTGTGTCAATCTAAATCACTCCAACTGAGATATAAGATGATAAATGTCTTATATCCCTTTAATCACCAGCCTAATTAAATTCAATAAGCACCAGCACTTAGCACAGTGTCTTGCACATGATTTGTGGTTATGTCATTTCACTTGTGTCCTATAGGTGCTTAATAATTGTTGCTGACATTAAATATCTGTGATATGTAGTCTGTGGAGGAAAATGTCAGCTCTCAAAGTCTGACAATTCTTTTTGCTTTTGAAGATCTTCAAATATAAAGACTATGATTAGCTGCCCTTCATCTTTCAAAACTTTTTTTAACCACTGTTTTAATAAACATTATTCTTTGGTCAAGATGTTTTGCTCAATTTGGATATCAAAAGTAGGAAATAGAATTTCAACTCAGGCTTTTTCTTCTGTCATGAGGAAAGAGTTGATTTCAGGTGCAGAGGGTGAATTCATATTTGTGTATGCAAATTTACATTTGTGCAAATTTGTTTATCTCACTGGAGTGCATAAGTGCTGGGCTAGGAGTCACAAAGACATGACTTTGAATGCTACTTCAGCTGTGTGATCCTGGGGAGGTGACTAAAATTCTTTTATCCTCAAATTTTTGCAACTGGAAAATGAAAATATTAGCACCACCTACCTTACAAGAAACAGTGCTTCTAGATAATTAATAAACAACATATTAATTAGGCTGACTGATAAACAATAAACTGATGGCCAGCAGTTTCTCTAGGTAACCAAAGATATCCTAATGGAGACAATGAATGCTTTTTTTTTTTAAGAGAATGCTCCTGACAGGAAAAATCAACACTGATTGGTAGACAATTAATGAGAAAGTGGGCATCTTAATGAGAAGGTAGGCTGAAAGTCTTCAGTTCTTCCTGCTAAAACATCACTTGATCAGGAGACTCAGTCTCCTTTAGTGATCTATATAAAGGAATCCATCTCTACCCAAACAACTCTGGTTGGTTTTCTCCTTCATGAGTTGTTACCCTAAACTCCAATGGCAGGGTGCAAGGCCATAGACTTGATGCTTTGGAGCAGGAACTCTGAAGATTAGATTTTGTTTATATTCTAAACAGAACTACGGTGGCCTAATTGGATTGGGTCCCACCCAAGATTTTTCCTAGAGGGTGTGAGTGATCTCATCTATCAGCAATGTCCTTCAGAGACTGACTACTAATTTATAAGAGCTGATGCCTGAATTAGGAAATAATGAGAGAAAGCCTTAATGCTACTTTAATAATTGGTTATTAATATAATAGAAAAATAATTTTCCTCCAGTTATGATGGTTAAATAATGTATCATTTGTTGACATGTAAATGCCATGTAAATGTGATTACTATTATTATTGCTAGTGAATTGTGGTCCATTATAGGTTAGTAATAACTAAAGCATAACCACCCTGTGACTGACTTGCACAGGAGTAGCCCCAGTGCTGGACAACAGGAAAAATCTAAGAACTGTTTCTAGAAGACATACCTGTTATTTGGTGAGAGAGCTTAGACAATGAAGTGCCTTATACAGTTACCACATTTGATTTACTATTTGCTAAATCCAGATGCCTTCCAGAAGTTTACATTGAACAGTACCTGTCTTTATATTAAATGGTACCTAGGTTTCTTTTTCTTACTTGTTTTGTTCTTAATCTTTTTTTACATAAATGTGGATGAATTTTTGGGATGGAGCAATGCTTTATTCGATCTTTTGCTGAATCTATTTCTTCTCTCACTTTTTAAAAATTGATTCTCTTAGGTAACCATATTGTCAACAAACAGGAAGTCTTCCAGAAATGCGCTCCTCCTTTCTTGATACTTTGTATATTGATAATATACTATTTATTCTTATTTCTTCCTGGGTTTCTTAGGAATTGCTGTCTGACTGTGTTAGGAAGGAGAACCTGGAATTCCATACACATTCTAGCTCATTTAAAAATGTCTGGTTTGCTAATACAAAAGTATGTCTTAATACCATAATAATCTCTGCATACACATAGAAATGAGAGATGGAATACTGTGCAAAATCCATGCAGGCACTTTGGCTGGAAGAAAGTGTAAGGAAGGAGCATAAATGTGTAATAATTCTAGAAAAATGAACTGGGGCTATATTGTGAAGAGCCTTAAATACCAAACAGAAGAGTCTGTACTTTGCCCTAGAGAAAGCAGGAAGTGCGTATAGTGCATGGGGCACAACCTAACCATGAGCATTGAATACCTTTCTAATTGTTTCATTCTTCCTTATTTTTAGAAATATTTTTATAACTGAATCTATGTGCCACAAATCTATTTTGGTAGATTAATTACTAGGTGCAGTTTATTATTATATTAAATATCACCTCTGCTTTTATCTTTGTAATTTACAGCATATCTAAAAATGCTAATGATTTTATGTGACTTTTATTTACTTCTTGCTCTTTTTTCTGAAGCTATTTCTTATACAGAATTTTTCTTATTCTTTTAGGACACTACTTGGTCAGCAAACAAATAGCTTAGTCTCCTTTTTAACAATCTTATTCCTTTTCTTTTTTTTTCCCTTGACATTTCTATAATTTTAGCAGTAAGCAACTATTTCTAGAAGTTACGTTACAATGGTTAGCATAGACGTATTTGCTTCACCCTCATTCTTAGTGGAAAAGTTTGTAATATTTCTCTGATATAAATAACAGCAACTCAGGATGAGGCAATTTTTTAAATGTGTTTAGGGAAGACTAGTTGTTTATTTGCTATTCACAAGGTTGTTTATGCAAATATCTTACCCTGTTTATTAGACAGTAAGTTTTTTAGGGCAAAAATCCTTATCATATTTGGTTTTTATCATGGCCTAGCACTATGGTTGCTCATTATAAATCCTTAATGAATTTTTACTGAATTTGCTTTAATGCAGAAAATAATTTACCATTTTCACAAAGGTCAGGGACATATCAGAAAATAAAATGAATGAAACAAGTGATGTTATTAACATGAAAAAGAATGACTAGTAGATAAAACAAAGAAAGAAGAAAGTGAGTAAGGTAAAACATGACCACTGTGTGAGAACATAGCTTAATAGTTGACACAGATTTTTAGTCACTATATATCTCTGAGGGCATCACATTTGGGCAAGGTTGGTTTGTTTTTGGTGCTTTTCCAGAAGGAACTTGGACTAAAAAAGAACTGTAATCTCTTTCATTATCATTCATTCTATGTCTCCAGATTAGATTGGGGTAATCTCTAAAGGAAAATCCTTTGAGATTGAATCATACTTTTCCAAGTTACATATGGCTTTAATATATATTTATACTTTTTCTATCTAAAGAAATCTTATTTTCTCTTTCTCTATGGAGATAAAAATAATAGCTTTCCATTAAATTTTAGCCAAAATAGCACTTCTGGAACCTTCTTTGATTGTACTGACAGCCTCATTAGAGTGCTTGACTCAACTGCCAAATTGCTTGTGAAGTCATTCTAAGTATATTGTGTTTAAGATGCATCTCTTCACTTATAAGACCCTTCACAAATTTCCCCATCTCCCTGCCCTCATTTCCACCCACTATTCTTAAATATGCTTCACTTTTCTAGACACTTTACTTTCTCTCTTTTAAATTGTTTATTGAGCACACATGTTCCTTAAAGAGTTTAATTCCCAATCTTTGTATACTGGAGAACCAGCCTGTTATTTCATAGAAAGAAGGAAAGAAAGAGAGAAAGAAAGAAAGAGAGAGACAGAAAGAAAGAGAGAGAGAGAGAAGGAAGGAAGGAAGGAAGGAAGGAAGGAAGGAAGGAAGGAAGGAAGGAAGGAAGGAAGGAAGGAAGGAGAGAGGGAGGGAAGGAGGGAAGAAAGAAAGAAAGAAGAAAGAAAGAAAGAAAGAAAGAAAGAAAGAAAGAAAGAAAGAAAGAAAGAAAGAAAGAAAGAAAGAAAGAAAGAAAGAAGAAAGGAAGGGAGGAAGGAAGAAAGAAAGAAAAAAAAAGAAAGAAAGAAAGAAAGAAAGAAAGAAAGAAAGAAAGAAAGAAAGAAAGAAAGAAAGAAAGAAAGAAAGAAAAAGAAAGAAAGAAAGTTAGGGTATCTTATTTGTCATTCTTGAATGTTTATTTTAAATTACAAGATGAACTGGTATATATTTCAAGTACAATTTTGACTTTATTAAGCCACTCATAGGAAATGAACAAAACTAACAAGATTTTATTTCAGAGTATAATTTTTTAGGATTTACCTTTTACTAGTACATATGCTTAAAATGTGATGATAAAATACTCCTGTGAACTAAAATTGACGTGGTTGAATGTAATAAAAGAATCCACTTCTAAATTCCCTCATTCTTGAACTATTCTTACAGCTTTGTACCTTTTCTAAATGCCTCTAATCATGTCCCTCCAATCTACATCACAAGTTTTCTAAATTAGCCTTCCTGAAAAGGCTTTTCAAAAATCAGTGTGTCCTGTTTCAGTGCCCTCCACAAACTCACACCAAGGATATTCCAGAAAATAGATCCAAAATCCTTAGCTTGACATCTCAGCCCCAACATAATATGTTGGCAGCATGCATTTTCTGCCTTTCTTACTCTAGTCTCCTCTCAAGCACTCTTTGCTCCAATCAAATTGAATTACTTAATATTCCCAATCTCATCCTTCACTATCATGCAACCTCACCTTTGCTCAGTGATTTTCTCTGGCTAGAATGACTTCAGGACTCACCCATTTCTATATAGCGTACCAGTGTTTTAATGACTTCCATGAAGTCTTTTTTCCATAACTCCCTTTAAAGTATGCTATTTATCAGAACAGCTTTTTCTTTGCTTTTACTTTTCTTGGAAGTGTTTTTCTATCTTGTATTTCACAGAATGTCTTACATGGAAATGTGTTTTGCATGGCTACAACATGGCGTGGGTAGAAGGAGGAGAAGGAGAGAATTTGGAACCCAAAATTTGAAATAAAAAGGGAGTATTAAAATTATTTTACATGTCATTGGGAAAAAAATAATGATACTTTCTTCATCTACTCTCATAGCACTGTTCAGAAATCTTTTATTAATTTGTATGTGCTAAATTCTTTGTTCACATGTTATAATTCCTTAACACAATAAGCTTTGAGAGGCCAAAGTGTTGATTTTATCTGAATAATTTTTTAGATTTAAAAGGCATTTAGTAATTTGTTTAAATGAATGTAATTAGTAAATATTTTTCTTTTATTTATTTAACTTTTTACATTCACTTTCACAAAATTTTGGGTTCCAATTTTTTCTCCCCTTTTATCCCCTCCCCCCACCCCAATACACCAAGCAATCTAATTTTCCCTATCTCCAATCTGCCCTCTCTTCTGTCATCCCTCCTTTCTCTTGTCCCCATCTTCTCTTTTGTCCTGTAGGGCCAGATGACTTTCTATTCCTCATTAACTGTATGTCTTATTTCCTAGTAGCAACAACAATACTAAACAGTTGTTCCTAAAACTTGAGTTAAAATTCTGCCCATCCCTCCCTCCCCACCCATTCCCTTTGGGAAGGCAGGTAATTCAATATAGGCCCTATCTGTGTAGTTTTGCAAATGACTTCCATAATAGTCGTGTTGTGTAAGACTAACTGAATTACCCTCCATCCTAACCTGCCCCTCATTGTGTCTATTCTGTCTTTTGATCCTGTCCCTCCCTGAGTGTTGACTTCAAATTACTCCCTCCTCCCATTGCCCTCCCTTCCATCATCCCCCCCCCTTGCTTATCTCCTTCTCCCCCACTTTCCTATACTGTAAGATAGGTTTTCATACCAAAATGAGTGTGCATTTTAATCCTTCCTTTAGTCAAATGTGATGAGGGTAAACTTCTTGGTTTTTTTTTCTCAGCTCTCCTCTTTTTCCCTCCACTAAAAGGTCTCCTGCTTGCCTCTTAAATGACATATAATTACCCCATTCCATTTCACCCTCTTTCCACCCACTACATTTCTCTCTCACCATTTACCTTAATTTCTTTTAAGATATGGTCCCATCCTATTCACTTCACTCTGTGCTCTCTGTCTCTGTATGTGCGTGCATATGTGTATGTGTGTGCGTGCATGTGTGTACATGTGTATGTGTGATCCCACCAACTACCCAGATACTGAAAAGTTTTAAGAGTTACAAATATTGTCCTTGCATGTAGGAATGTAAGCAGTTCACTTTTGGTAAGTCCCTTGTGACTTCTCTTTGCTGTTTACTTTTTCATGCTTGTTCTCATTCTTGTGTTTGAAAGTCAAATTTTCTTTTCAGCTCTGGTCTTTTCATCAAGAATGCCTGAAAGTCCTCTGTTTCATTGAAAGACCATATTTTCCCCTGAAGTATTATACTCAGTTTTTCTGGGTAGGTGATTCTTGGTTTGAGTCCTAGTTCCTTTGACTTCTGGAATATCCTATTCCACCCCCTTCGATCCCTTAATGTAGAAGCTGCTAGATCTTGAGTTATCCTGATTTTATTTCCACAATACTGGAATTGTTTCTTTCTAGCTGCTTGCAAGATTTTTTCCTTGAGCTGAGAGTTCTGGAATTTGGCCACAATGTTCCTAGGAGTTTCTCTTTTTGGATCTCTTTCAGGTGGTGATCGATGGATTCTTTCAATACTTATTTTGCCCTCTGGTTGTAGAATGTCAGGGCAGTTTTCCTCGATAATTTCATGGAAGATGATGTCTAAGCTCTTTTTTTGATCATGACTTTCAGGTAGTCCCATAATTTTTAAATTGTCTCTCCTGGATCTATTTTCCAGGTCAGTTGTTTTTTCCCATGAGATATTTCACATTCTCTTCCCATTTTTTCATTCTTTTGGTTTTGTTTTGTGATTTCTTGGTTTCTCGTAAAGTCATTAGACTCTATCTGTTCCATTCTAATTTTGAGAGAACTATTCTCTTCAGTGAGCTTTTGAACCTCTTTTTCCATTTGGCTAATTCTGCTTTTGAAAGCATTCTTCTCCTCATTGGCTTTTTGAACCTCTTTTGCCAATTGAGTGTGCCTATTTTTCAAGGTGTTATTTTCCTCAGCATTTTTTTGGGTCTCCTTTACCAAGGTATTGACCTGTTTTTCATGCTTTTCTTGCATCTCTCTCATTTCTCTTCCCAGTTTTTCCTCCACCTGTCTAACTTGCTTTTCGAAATCCTTTTTGAGCTCTTCCAAGGCCTGAGCCCATCCGACATCCCCCTGGGATGTCTGGGATACAGAATCCCCACCCTCCACATCTTTCCCTGATGGCAAGAATATTTCCTCCTCATCAGAACTGAATGGTGGAAACATTTGCACCTGCTCAAAAAAGCTCTCTATAGTCTTATTTTTCTTCCCTTTTCTGGGCATTTTCCCAGCCAGTTACTTGACTTCTGAGGTTCCTCTCCACCCTTGCCTAGATCCTCCCAGCTAGTGCTTGGGCTCTGAGATTCAAATGGGCTTTCCGCAGCAGGTGCGGCTGCTAATCAATGTGAGCTTTAGTTCTGGTGCTGGGGAGGGGGCAGGGACACCTCCCAAGCTCAGCCCCCTCAGGGGGTTTATGCATCGACCTGAAGTTTTCTGCCTGCCTTCTGCTCGGGGAGTCCCAGGCCGCCACTGCTTCTGCCGCTGCCCCCCCTCTGCCACCGCCTCCGCCTCTGCTGCTTCCTGCCCCTGTCTCTGCCTCCGCCGCTTCCACCCGAGGGGACCAAGCCACGGAGACACCCCACTCCCCTCTCGGCCAGCCCAGAAGTCTCACTGACCTGTAGCGTCTGTGGGTGGAGGGACCTTCCCGGCCACCAGAGATTCTGTCCCTGAAGCCTGCTCGGATCAGCTTCTCTGGGGCCACCCAGCCAGGGCAGCGCTGGGGTGGACTCCGGGCCGCGAAGGACCCTGGGGATGGCTCTCCAGGGCTCTCTGGAATGGAACTCTCTTCCACTGTGTTTCTGCACACCCTGCAGTGATCCAGAATTTGTGGGGAGCTCCTCTTACATTAAATCCATGGACTGTGGGTTCAGAGCTTGCATATGTGAGTCCTTCTACTTCGCCATCTTGACTCTGCCCCCCAGAAATATTTTTTTTTTGAATTAGTGAATGAATGAGTGAAAACCTACGAAGAACTGTTTACTTATTTCAAGGAAAGATGGGTAAGGAAAAAAATGAGATTATTTCCTGGTGAACCTAGAAAGAAAATAATTTTTTCTTTATTTATTTTTAGTTTTAAGAAAATAAATTTTTAAAAAAGCTTGGAAGCAGTAAATGCAGATGGTGGAATAGGAAACAAGGCAGATTAATTCCTGTAAACTTAAAAGGGAAAAAAATATTACCTAGGTTATCTTCCCTGGAGGAAGGACTATCCTAGAGATTTACATGGATTACTGCCTCTGACAATTTCAAAAGTCTTCTAACTTACTAACTTCCCTCATGTCATTGTATCATCTTTGCCTTGTTGTCATAGAGTTAGAGGAATCCCTGAAGCCACCGTCCCAGGAATTGGGGTGAAAGACAGATCATTTGTTTCTAGTGCCTGGGATTTAAAAGGGTTATATATTCTTTCTGGTTTTCCAAATAGAAATTCTAAATGTGTTTCACATTGCCATCTACTGTGTATATTACTATTTGGAATTAGAGGACCAGGGTTTGAAACCTGGTTTAGCTCTACTAACATAAAGGTATTTTAATTTGCTGTAATCCCCACTCCCCTCCCAGTTAAACTGTGAAATCCTTGAAAACAAGACTATCTCTTGCCTTTCTTTGTATCTCCAGCACTTAGGACAGAGCCTGGTATTTAAACATTTGGTGAGTGACTGAGAGAAAAGGAAAGGAAGGGGAATTAGAGGGAGAATGAGCATTTGTATAGCTCCTACTAGGTACCCAGTAAGATACTAAGCATTTTACAGATTTTTCATTTGATCTTCTAACAACTCAGTGAAATAGAAACAATTGTCATCCTCACTTTATAGTTAAGGAAATTGAAGCAAACACAAGTTAAGTAACTTGCTCGGTGTCACACAGATAGTAAAAGCGTGAGACCAGATCTGAACTCAAATCTCAAAGCCTATCTATTGTGCCACCTCACTGCTTCTGAATATTGACCATAAGTGATCAATATTAATTTTATTATTTATTACCTTTGTGAACTATGGAAAGTTATTTCACAGTACACGGTGTACATGTTCACATCTATATCAAGGAGGTTGGATTACATTCAGATTTGGAGAGAGAGAGAGACAGAGAGAGAGAGAGAGAGAGAACTGTATTTCAGAATAATTTATTTCCTCTAGAGTTCTGTGTATTTTTTATGCATTTATGCATTATTTTAAGAAATGAATCTTTAAGCTCTACTTGACAGCCAAAGGGGACCACAAAATTTTAAAAAGAAGGTTAAGAATCTTCTATAATATGTTATAGTATAATATATATTATATATATTATATTATACCCTTCTATATTCTAAGAACCTAACTATATTAGATACTCTCTTTAAATCCCCTTCAAGTCTACATTTCTTTGATCCTAAAATAAAAGTTAAATGGACCTATGTACTGGACTATAAAACTACCATATATATCATTCTTTTTATTGGAAAATGAATTCTATTCTAACTTAAAAGTAAACTCTGAGCAAAACTTAAGTCTAAATTTTAGAATTGTTGCAAGTGTGATTGAAAAGCAAAATATGCAGTCAAACCAGTTTTTTGGTCTACTTACAGATAAAAATACTGAGTCAACTAGTGTCAGCGTAGTGTGTATGTAGATACACCTTCTCAATTCTGCTCTCCTCTGCTGATGCCTCGTAGAGAAATGTGTAAATGTCCTCCTCATACAATTTACATAATGCTAATCACACTTAGCATCTAATTGTTCTTTTTCACAAACCAGTTCTATATTTGGGTATCTCCCTCCTCCAAAGAACTTAATAAAGAGAATGTCCTAAAGTAAAAATGAAAGGAATAGTAGACAGAAAAGTTACAGAATCCCAGTTATTTATTTGTGCATAAAAATATGTAGTTATTCAGATTAAGGTAAAATAAAGTTATTTAGAAATCTCTCTCTTAATGGTCAAATGAACCTATGATCTAATTGACGTGGAATGTGTTCCCCGCAAAGATGCAGACTGCAACCCATTCATGTATGCTGTATACAATGTAACTCTTTTCCATTGTCCTACCATAACCTTGTTTACATTGGTTCCCTCCGCTTGAGAATGTCTTTGCTTTCTCTTTACATCAAAAGGATATCAAAAGAATTATTCCCCACTTACTCTGAGTGATCAACCCATAACATTTTTCACAAATACATTTTTCTGATGAAATTCCAACATATATGTGTGTGTGTGTGTATTTTTGTGTGTGTTTGTAGTACATACAGTTATAGCTTACAACAACATTTCTTCAAACACCTATCTCTCAGCATTTATCCATAAGCTTTGTTCTATAGTGGTGAAAATTTGCTGCTGTCCTCAGCTACAGGGCTAGTTTGTTTGTTATCTGGTTTGTTTTAAAATAAAACAAAATTTCTGAAGTTATTGTGGTTCACTTATCAAACTGTAGCGTATATAGACTATAGAATCCTAACAATAGATTTAAGTGTTTTTTAAATGTTTGATTTTAGCTCAGGCAGTCAATGACAGGTCCCATTTTATGTGTCATGGTACTTCTTTGTAAAGACATTGTATTATTAGCTTGGATGCATAACTTGCTTTCTGAATCCCACAGGGTTATAAGTGACAGTTCTTTCTAGACATTTAATGCCTCCCACAGCTGACTGTCAGTTGTAATGCAAAGTCTTACACCTCTATTGGGTAACTGTGGTATTATTCCATAGCAACTTTACAAGTTCTGTAAAGGTATGCTGGAGTGTGGTCTGCTAGGAACTATGCAAAGCTCACAGAAAATGGCAGGGATGTGGGGGGGAGAAACCTTATAAAAATGAGCGTGTTTTACTTAGGTTTTGCTTTTTAATTGGCAAGGTTTCTTTTCCTTCTGTAATGATTATCATACCCTGTTAAACACATATGACCTTCATTTCCTAAGATAGACTTTCATACTGAGGAGAAAATTTTGAAAAAATAATATTTAAAATATAATTAGAAGTTATTTTTTCCTATGACAACCTTCCAGAAAGTAAGCAGCTTATATATTTTTAAAATCAAAAACCTTCATACATAAATCATTAGAAATTAAGAAGAGGTAGACTTAATACAAGAATAGCTAGTTGGTACAGTGGATAGAGTACCAGATCTGAAGTCAAGAAGATCTCTTCCTGAGTTCAAATCTGGCTTCAGATACTTACTAGCTATGTAACTCTAGGCAAATTACTTAACTCTGTTTGCCTCAGTTGCTCATCTGTACAATGAGGTAGAGAAAGAAATGGTGAACCATTCCAATGGTTTCCAATGGAAAATCCCAAATGGCGTCACAAAGGGCTTGGGCACAATTGAAATAACAGAACAAAATATATAAAAAATATAACAAAGACCTATAATGACCAACATTGGAAAGAGTGATTAGAGAAAGAAGTAGTACAGTGTAGTGGTCAGAGCACTGGGTTTGGAACTGGAAGAGCAGTTCAAAACTGGGATCAATTCCTACCTCAGTCACTTTAGCCCTGTGACCCAGGGTAAATCGCTTCCCTGTTCTGTCTTCAGTTTTGTTGTCCTTAAAGTGAGAAGACTGAATTCAATAACCTCTAAGGTTCCTTCCAGCTTGAAATCTATTATTATATGAGCTCAGAGAATTATTCAGATTCAAGAAAGTTTGAGTATAAGAAACCTCAATTCAGAAGTTCATTTAGCTACTCGCTTTCACCATTTTTCCAATAGGAAATTAAATCTCTCCGAGCTGCTTAATTCTCATTCTGAGTGCAGAAGAATTTCAAAGTCTGTCAGTCACAGCTGTAAATGTGTGTAATAGCAGCCACAGTTATTTCACAGTAATTTAGAAGACCACTTACAGTATGAATGACTTTGTCTAAGTATTCTCATAGAAAACTTGCAACAAATAAAATTGCTCTTTGAATTTTGAATCTAGGAGGTATTGCTCAGGTTGGAGAAAGTGAATTTTTAAAGAATAAGAGATGCGGGGAGGATTAAAGAGAAAGAACAAACATAAAAGCAGTTGAAAAAGCAGTAAAATAATTCTGCATTGCTTATTTGCAGTATTTTCAAAATCCCCTGCTGTTAATAGGCTGACAACATCTAAGTTGTTCTCAAAGATGCTTTTATACTAACATAACATTTTCATATGTAAAACAGCATCAAAGGCACATTGTTTTGGTGGTATAGGAAGCTGTTTACTAGGCTGAATGGGTCCAGAGAATTTTATTTTAACGATAAACAACTCCATTGTGCTATATAATAGCTAAATGTATTAAAACCTACTTTTAAGAGTAAGTTGCAAAGACATAGTTGCTTATACAAATAAAAGTCCTGCTGACTACCTTAAGGTGTTTTGATACACTTGGTTAATTTAAGGTTATATAAGTTTCCCTGAAGATGAAACTTCATAGTCTACTTTGTTTCTGGGATGCTATAGTTAGTAAAAAGTGAGGAATTAAACAAAGAAATATACACTCTCCAAAAATATTCACCATTGTCATGGAGGATGTACAGTAAAGTGTCCAAATAGAAAAGGAATTCCCTATAAATGAGGAGGTCTTACAGATGTTCCATTTTGCAAATGACATAATACAGATTCAGTTATATGCCACAAGCAGTTACTAAGTATTTGCTATGGTTAATACTGTGCTAGGAGATATAAAGACAAAAAAAAAACTTATCTTGCTCTAAATGAGGCTATAAGGCTTCCTCTATCATAATCATAGCCACTCAAAAAGAAGGCCAAGAAAATGTGTACAGGAAAAACTAAAAGGACAAGAATGATTCACAGACCACTGACTTTTTCTATCAGTAAATACTTCAAAGACAGACACTACAGATGGACAATGTTAGTTGAGCAGATGATCACTCTGCAACATTATCTCTGTATTCACCATTAAATTTCTTATAATGTTACTATAATTATGACAGCCAACCTGATGAACTCCCTGAATTGTGCTTTGCCCCTCAGAAACAGACATACAACTTATATTTATTTTGAAACAAATCAAGCGACTAGTATCAAATACCTAGTATGTTTAAGGCATTTTGCTGTGTGAACAGGATCCAAACACATAATAGTAATATCCGTAATGATGACAAAAACAATATTAATTCTCACTCCAAACGCACTTGCAGTCTAATAAGAGATAATAAGCATTTAAAAATATATGCTTCATGAATATAAAGTGGATCAATACATATATGTGAATATGTATGTATGTGTGTGTATATATATATATATATATATACATATAATAGATAAATACAAGGTAATTTGGGAATGATTGCATTAGAAATTTTAAAATTTTAAATAGCTCAGCCAGCATTCCTTCACCTCCACTAGCCTTACTGTTAGGAATGTTTCCCAAGATCCACTTCAGTCCTTTCTCCTAGATGTCTGGTTCTACATTAGAAACAATACCATCATGGTCATCAGTAATGTTGACTATTTCCTTTATAGTTCTTTTGTGTATTCTTGCCACCTCTTTTAAATCTCTTCTGCTTCTGTTCATTCCCTGCCATTTTTGTCTTTTATCATGCTCATTTTTATATGAAACTTTCCCCTGTTATCTCTAAGAGATCTCTTGTATTTTGTTGTCTGCCTTTCTACTATTTTCTTTGCATTACTCATTTAACAAAACTTTCTTATCTCTCCTTGCCATTCTCTGGAATACCACATTCCATGGTATATATATTTCCCTTTTTCCTTTACCTTTTGCTTTCCTTCTTTCCTCAGCTATTTGTGAAGTCTTATCAGACAGCCATTTTGTTTTCTTCTCTTTCTATGGAATGTCTTCTTTTGTTGCTGCTTCCTGTCTTGCAAACCTTTGTCCTTTGTTCTTCAGGCCCCCTATCTATCAGATCTAATTCCTTAAATCTATTCATCACCTCCACTTCATATTCATAAAGGGTGTTATTTAGCTTATATCTGTATGGTCTGATGATTTTCTCTACTTTCTTCAATTTAAATCTGAATTTTGCAATAAGAACCTCAAGATCTCCTCTACAGTCAGCTCCAGATCTTGTTTTAACTTACTGTATAAAGCAAAGGCATGCCTCTGAGGAGTGGCCAGATTATGAGGAGACAAACCATGAGAGGGTAGTACCATGAAAACCCAGAAAAGAGAAGGAAAAAAAACATCCAAGGGGGAAAAAGTTGTTAACAGTGTCAAATTCAGCAGATCAGTTGAGAAGGATTAGGTCTGAAAAAATTATATTGGGCAATTAAGAGTTCATTCATGACTTGGGAAAGAGTAACTTCAATTGTTTGATAAAGCTGGAAACTAGATTGCAAAGAATCAAAGAACAAGTGAGTGGAATTAGTGGAGGTAGTGAGGGTAGACACCTTCAAGATTGCCTTAGAGAAGAGAGGAGATATAAACAATAATTTTGAGGAAATGGCAGGGTCTAGTCAAGGATTTTAAGGCTATATATCCAGTGGTTATTCTAACCACCACCATTCCCCCCTCTTACCCCTGTTGCCACTGCACCTTACAGAGGAGCACCATTTCAGATCCTTGACCAGCCTTAGATCTGGATAATGAAAGATTTTAAAGTGTTTAAAAATTTCAGAAGTAGCGGTTAGAATGTATTATATAGTCTCATCATTGACAATTTCCAAATATACTTATCTTCACTATTCCTCAGCTTGTGCCTGGGAATAGAACTCGGCCATTGGCATAGACTGAACATTTTTCCTGGTTCAGGTCCAGAATTGAAGGCTTAAGCAAAGCGATATGGTCTGATCATCAGACTAAAAAGTTTGATCAAGATCTAGTTCCACAAACAATGCAATCCTCTTGAAAGAACATATGTGCTTTTATGTCCCGTTATATGAGATCAACACTCCTCAGTTTCCTCAGAACTAGCTGCAATTAGAAAGTATCCACATCAGAATGTATTACTTTCTAAACAAAGAGCTATTCTTAAGAAGTTGGAAGATCAGAAGAGAATTATGAAAAGATGGTGGGGTAGATCAGAAAACTTCTAGTTCTGCAAATTTCCTACACAAAACAAAATGGAGGGGAAAAAACCCCAGGATATTGCCTCAGAGTGAACATAGAGCAGAAAAATTTAACAGGAGTCCAGACGTTGTAGTATCCTCCTAAGACAACTTGAGAAGACCCCATAAAAGATTCTACATCCAAGGGCTGAAATTCAGCCTGAGGGAAGGACAAATACCTCCAGGCCAACTTTTCAAAATCAACAAAGAACAAGCCCTGGGGGCAACTGGTTTGGGAGGTGGCCTCAGCCTTAGGGACTTTCACCTTTTCACAGTGTGGGGGTCAGATAGCTGAGTAGGAGAAGAATTAAAGACCTTACCCAGTTGAAGCTTACCAAGAACAGTTATGCTGACCTGAAAAGGTCCAAGGCTATGGCTGTGGGAGAGAAGGAGCTAGTATTTGCCTAGTGAGTGTGGTAACAAAGAGGCAGGTACCCTGCTGGCTGTGAGCAAATATATGAAAGTAGAGTCAATGGTTTCTATTCCAGCGCACAGCTGATAGAGGAATAGGGGGGTTCTGGGTGGAAAGGAGAGCCCAAGGAGGGACCTCAGACAAAACTCAGAAAACAAGAGTATGAAGGACCTGAGGACTGGGGTAGCACTGCCCATGTCTCTGAACTAGAACTTGATTATAATAAGAGCTGCTAAAACCAAAATGAAATGCCGTAAGTATAAAAATGAGTAAGCAAAGGAGAAAGAACCCAACCATAGACAGATAGTGTAGGGACAGAAAAAAAATCAGGCTCATATTCAGAAGAAGACAGTCTAGCTTAAAAAAAAGTCATTCCTTTTTCAATGAGAAGCATCAAATTGTCCCAAGTCCAAAAACAGTTCTTGGAAGAACTTTAAAAGGACTTAAAAATTAAAGAAGAGAAATCCAAGGAAAATGGAGGGAGGGAGGGTGGGAATAGGATCAATCCATGAAAATAAAAAAAATAGAAAAGAAAGTCAGACAACTCAAACTAGAGAATCAAAAATTTAAGGAAGAAAATAATTCCTTCAGAACTAGAATTGGACAAGGGAAGTTAATGACTCACAAAGATGGCAAGAAATAATAAAATCAGGATGATGAAAAAGGGAGAGAGTGTGAAACATCCCAGCAGAAAAACAGTTGATCTAGACAACAGTTTGTGGAGAGACAATATAAGAACAGTTTGACCACCTGAAGGAAACAATCAAAAAAAATAATCTTAACATAAAATTATATGAAATTGTCAAGGAAAATTGCCCTGAAACTGCAGAACAAGAAGCCAAAGCAAAAATAGAAAAAATCCATCAATCACCACCTGAAAGAAATCCCAAGAAGAAAACTTCGAGAAATATCATACCCAGTTTCAAAGGTCTCAGGTAAAGGAGAAAATATTCAAGGAGCAAGAATAAAACAGCTTTAAATATCATGGAGTTATTATAAGGATTACTCAAGACCTAGCAGCTACTATGTTAGAGGACCACAGTTCTTGGAATATTACATTTTGTAAAACCAAAGAGCTAGGGTTAGAGACAACGGTAAGTTACCCAGGAAAACTGAATATAATCCTGAATTTTTTGAAAAATGGACTTTTAATTTTGATCATTTTAAATTAATTTTTTTCTTGTATAAATAAAACCAATGCAGCCAAGAATAGAAGGAATGCAGAAAATTAGGAGTGTATATATGTATAGGTACATATGCATGTGCATATATGTACATATGTATGTAATATGTTTGCATATATAGATGTGTGTATGTATATCCATATTTAATTGCAACTTCTTTAGGTGAGAGAAGAAGGGAGGAGAAAAAGTAAGAAGTTAACAGCAGAGAATAAAAGAAAATCTCGAGAGAAGCAAGGAAAAGCTCTGTAGCTTTGAAAACAATGTGTAGTATTTATTATATAGGTTTTCTTGAAATAAAAATTTGTTTTATATTAAATCCTCTCTTATTTTCTGCTCTGTACATGGAAATGTTTACCCCTTTTTCTCACTTTGTATTTAAATTTAAAATAAATTTTAAAATTTACAAAAAAGAAATAAAATCATCAAAGGAAAGCAAAAGAAGAAGTTGGAAGATCATGCCTAAAAGAAAGAACAATCCTTCTAACTTTAATATTTCTTAGGAGTTATTTTCTCAAATGAAACTCATTACAGCTTAAAATGGTCCATTTCATAATCTGAAGAAGTTACTTATTGAATTTTCCAACATGATCTAAAGAGTAATTTTGAGGTTCTGGTTTTTTTATCCTTATGGCATGCCTAAAAAAATGATTTATCTCACCTAGTATTCTGGGTTCTTCCCTTCTTATTTTACAAATACAAGTACCATTATTAACATACTTATTTTTCCTCCACTGAGAGCTTAATATTACAAGGAGTTTCCCATCATTGAGTGTCATTATTGACATTTTGGGAGTTAAAAAAATATTGAATTGCTTTAACATTAATAAATAAAAATAGAGGGCATAGGTGTGAGATGAATATGAAAGGATGGTACCTAAGAATAAGTAAATAAATAAATAACTGATAAGTAAATGAATACATAAAAATTGCTTTAAAATAACATTTATTTCAGAAAATACTCTCTCTGTCCTCCCCTACCCAGAGTCTTTACATATATTTAACAAAAAAAAATTAAATAAATAAATTGTTAGGCAAACCATCTAATACATCAATTACGTGTTGTCAACATATCAAGCCCATAGACCCCTGCCCTTCCTCTCTACATTTTCTTATCTTTTCTTCAACTTGACAGTTATAATTACACATCATTTGATTATGTTTTACTGTACATTCTATTTATATTATTGAATTTACTGTGTGGGGCAGGTAGATCACCTGTAGTCAGAAATACGAGTTCAATTCCAGCCTCACACATTTACTGACTGTGACCCTGGACCAATCAGTGAAGAAGAAAGTGGTAAACCGCTCCAGTAATTTTGCCAAGAAAACTTCATTGACAGTATGGTCCTTGGGATTACGAAGTATAGGACATGACTACATAGCTAAAAAACAACAAAAAATTCACTCTATATATTTTAATATAATATTTTATTTTCTTCAATTACATGTGAATTTTTTTTAATTCTGAGTTCCAAATTCTCTGCCTCCTTTCCTTCCCCCCTCATTGAGAAGGTAAGCAATTTGACATAGATTATACATGTGAAGTGACGCAAAACAGGTTTCCATAATAGTCATGTTGTGATAGAAACTGCAGGTCAAAAAAAAAAAAAGGAAGTTTTTTACAAGTATGCTTTGATTTGTGTTCTGACTCAGTCTCTTTTTTTTCTGGAGGTAGAGAGCATTTTGCATCATAACTCCCTTGGAATTTTCTTGGGTCATTGTATTGCTAAGAAGAGCTGTCATTCACAGTGTACAGTATTGCTGTTGCTATGTACAACATTCTTCTGGTTCTGCTCATTCGCTTTGCATTCATTCATGTATTTTCAGGTTTTTCTGAGAGCATTTCTGCTTATCATTTCTTATAGCATAATAGTACTTTATCACAATTAAATAGCACTTGTTCAGCCATTCCCCACTAGATGGGCAACCCCTCAATTTCTAATTCTTTGACAAAATGAGCGGCTATATTTCAGCACTTAGAGGTTCTTTTTGTTTTTCATTTCTTTAAGATTCAGACTTTATAGTGGTATTGCTAGGTCAAAGGGTATGTGTGCTGTTATAATGCTTTGCACATAATTCCAAAATGCTTTCCAGAATTTTTTAATCAGTTTACAATTTTATCAGCACTGCACAAGTGTCTCCTACAATGTTCTTCACATCCCCAGAAACATTTGTCATTTTTCTTTTCTGTCACATTAGCTAATATGATTGTTATGGAGTAGTACCACATAGTTGTTTTAATTTGCATTTATCTAATCAATAGGGATTTAGAACATATTTTCATATGGCTATAGATAATTTTGATTACATTATATGAAAACTGTCTTGAGTATTAATCAGTTGGGCAATAACTTGTATTATAAATTGGACTTAGTTCTACATTTGAGAAACGAGACCTTTATCAGAGAAACTTTCTGTAATCTTTCTTCATAGTTGATTACTTTGATTTCTTTTTCCTGTTTGCCTTTTTATGCTACTCTTGGGTATTGTATTTTAAAGTCACATTTTTCTATTCAGCTCTGATCTTTTTATCAGGGATAGTTGAAAGTCCTCTGTTTCACTGAAAGCCCATTTTTTCCCATGAAGAACGATATTCAGTTTTGCTTGGTAGGTGATACTTTGTTGTAACCCTAGCTCCTTTGCCCCCTGTAATATTATATTCCAAGCCCTCTGATTCTTTAACTTAAAAAATGCTAAATATTATGTTATCCTGACTGTGACTTGAAAATATTTGAATTGTTTCTTTCTGGTTGCTTGAATATTTTCTTCTTCACTTGGGAGGTCTGGAATTTGGCTATAATATTCCTGGTAGTTTTCATTTTCATATCTTTTTTTAGGAGAGGATCAGTGGATTCTTTCAATGCCTATTTTACTTTCTCATTCTAGAATACCAGGGCAGTTTTACTTCATAATTTCTTGAAAGATGATGTTTAGACTCTTTTGTTGATCCTTACTTTCCACTAGTTAAATAATTTTTAAAGCATCTCTCCTCAATCTATTTCTCATTGTTTTTCCAATGAGATATTGCAGATTTTCTTCTATTTTTTCATTCTTCTGATTTTGCTTGCTAGCTTCTTGATGTCTCATGGGGTTATGAGCTTCTACTCACCCAAATGTAGTTTCAAAGGACTTCTTTTCTTCAGTGAGCTTTTGTACTTCTTTTTCTTTTTCACTAGCCCTGCTTTTTAAGGAGTTCATTTTTTCAGGGAATTTTACATTAGACCAATCCTACTTTTTAAGGAGTTCTTCTCTGTGGTGTATTTTTTTACCCCTTTCACCATTTAGCCTATTCTAGCTTTTAAGGTGTCATTTCCTAAGGTGTTATTTGGGTTTGGTGTGTGTGTGTGTGTGTGTGTGTGTGTGTGTGTGTGTGTGTGTGTGTTGGTGTATGTGACTCCTTTACCAAGATGTTGACTTTTTTTCATGATTTTCTTTCATTACTGTTATTTATTTTCCCAATTTTTCCTCTACTTCTCTTATTTTATTTTCAAAAGTTTTTGTTTTCCTAAGAATTCCTTTTCTTCCTGACACCAGTTAACATTTTTCTTTTATTCTTTCTTTTACTATAATTTATTTTCAGTTTTCAACATTCACTTCCACAAGATTTTGAATTCCAAATTTCCTGTCCATGTCTTCCTTACCACTATCCCAGAATAGCATACACCTCAATCGTCTCTTTCCCCAGTCTACCCTCCCTTCTCCTACCCCTTTTCCCTCTATTTTCCTATAGGACAAGATAGATTTCTACACATCCTTGCCTGTACAACTTATTTTCCAGTTGAAGGCACCAGAGTACCTCTCTCCTCTGGCTGTAAGCTCTGGTGTGCTAGACCTCTTCCTCACATTGGTAGGGCAGCCAAGGACTGCTACCCAAATCTGTGCATGGTCAAAGCAAAAAAGTCCTGTACACTGTGCCAGTAAAGAGACCTTGCAATCTCCTGACTCACTTACCATCTGTGGGCTGAGAGCTTCAGAAGCTGTCACTAATTCTGTTGCCCTTAAAGCCTGCTGCTGACTTGCCCCTTTGCACCTGCCCTTGGTGGCTACTTACTGCCTGGTGCAGAGTCATCAGGTCTCATTTCTGGCTTGTGCTAGGTCTCTGTCCTCAGTGCTGACTTGAGCTGGGTTATAGGGCTGGCTGCTATTTTGGCAGCAGAGCCTGACCTGGACTGTAGTCCATACTTACCCCAGTACAACAGACCTTACCTGACAACTTTCTAAGTTGTTTTAGGTTGGAAAATTGTTTCACCTCGTCCTTTTGTTGGTTCTGCCATTCCAGAATTTGTTGAGGAGTTATTTTAGTGTTGCTTTTAGGGGGACTTGGGTGAGTTCAAGGAATCTGCTTTCTTCCCACCATCTTTGCTCTGTCCTTTCCCCCACTGTGATACAAATTATCCTTCCAAATAACAGTTTCTCTTCATATTCTAGCACTTTATTCATGAAAAAGCTTTTAGTTTCATGAAACTGTAAATGTCTACTTTACCATTAATCTCTTTTGATAAGAAATTGATTTCTTTCATACCCATAGTTATGAGAGTAATCTTCATTTTTCTCCTACTTTTTATGATTTAATATGTCATAATATGTTAGTGTATTTACCAGTAATTTGTTGTGGAATATGTTGTAAGATGCTACCTAAGCTAATTGTTTTTGGTTGAATTATTTTCTATTTTTCCTAGTGAAAAAATCTGGTCTTTCTCCAAGTAGTTTTTGTTACTGAGTGTAGCAAACACTGGGCTATTGTTATATTCTTTCTGAGTATTGCTTATTTTGCTGTTATTTTTTTTCCATTGACCTATATTTCTATTTCCAATTAGTATCAGCTAGCTTTAATAATAACTACTTTATGATAATTTAGCTTTCCTTTTTAGGTCATCATTGATTTATAATTCTTATAGATACCTTAAATTATTCTGGTTGGATTTGTTTTATCTCATCAACAGATTTCCAATAGTAATGTTTCCATATATGAGTTTTAAATTGAACTTCAAGCAACCAAAGATGTTATTAAACTAAATTAAGGGATGTATTATCACTTTTATCTATATAAATTATGAGGCAATATAGAAAATAATATGGATGAACATATACCCATGTAAACCTAAATAATTCACTTAACTTTGCTGGGTTTCATTCTTCCAAATGGAACTTTAGGTGGTTAGATGAAATGGCCTCTGAAGTCCCTTTTACTTTAGAGCAGAAGTTCTAAACCTGAATTATTCAGTTACATAGATGAATCTTCAAGGGGATTGTGAACATGGACAGAAAAAAAATGTATCTGTATTTTTTTTAACTTTTAACTGAAATTTGGAATTTCCATCAATTATTTTAAAACATTATTCTTGGAAATCATCTGTACGTCTCATCTGACTTCTAAAGGAATCTCTGACCCCAAAAAAGTTAAGAATTCTCCTCTTCATCCATGATTCTATGGCAAACTCTAACTTTTAAATTTAAGCCCATTAAAACATTTTTATGATAAGAATATCATGAAGTAAAAAACTTTATAAGTTAGCTGTATGTGTTCATTGCTGTTCATTGTCAGGTACCTAGAGTCTAAACTGATACATTTTATGTATTAAAAATAGTTTATTTTTAAAATATTAAGAATTATTAATTCAGATATATAGCTGAACATATTAACCTGCTTTTATTTTTAACTAACAGATACTAAAGGATTCCAAAGATATTTTTTCTTTTCAGTCCCAGAAAACCTTAATGAATAAAATTACCTAAGGAGAGTAGGTAATAAACTGATTCACAGTCATTTTCAAAGCAAAATATAATACTACTTAAAATGAAAACCCAAAGCCATGCATAATTTAAAATACATAATTTACCTCTCTCTAAGCTTAGTTCCTTTGCGAGATCAAGTAGAAAGGAAATCACAAATGTGTTGAAAACTTAGTTATTATGTATAAATAAAATTGACTTCCAAAGTCCAACAGGTTGGACCTAGATTGTCACTAAATAGATATTGCATTTTATATTATGAGCAACAGATCACTATTAAAGGTTTTGGGAAACCTTTAGCATTTTCAGATCAATTAAGATGAATGAAGAGGAGCCCTTTTGACCAAAGGGAACAGAAAACATATTAAGTTCCACTTCCCCTATAAATGTTAAGATCTGTATACAGGAATGACTTGTATTTATCTTTTATTTCCATGATGTATTGCTAATTTTATGGGTGTTTATGTTGCCTCATTTTGTTTGTTTGTGCTTCAATATTAAATGAAAGACTTTTTTTGAAGACTTATTAGAGAAATACTATTAATACTTTAAATTTTTTACTTCATTTCAAAAGTGTAACATTTATGTTTCTGCCAGTACAATATAAGCATTAATTGTCATTAAACACTCAAAATCAACCTTACCACAAAATGCAACAGTGATATGTTTTACAAGAACTCAAATTTAATTTCATGATAAATACTGTCTTACTAATGTAGATATTTCCCATTATTTTATTAATACCAAAACATTAATATTATGGCATTCTTAGTACTATCTTTGGGTTCAAACATTAAAAATTATCATATTAGGTAATATTTATGACAATAAAACATTTTGCTACAAATTTACCAGCATTCTATTTTTCCTATAATATCTAATATATTTGATAATATATTTTGAAATTTATAGAGTATATGAAGAAGAGACATACAGATGGCTTTACTGTCCTCCTTACTTGTGAAGGAAAAAGTAACAATTTAACTAGAAATACATGTTAGAAGTCTACTATGGTAATATTTTATTTTGGTTTAACCCACACATGGAATATCAGAAACAAATACTTTTCCTTTTTGCAGCATTTCTAAGTACTTAACATTTTGACATTTTTGTGTTGTATACAATACAGGCAAAGTGGCAAGTTGTGTTTAAAAGAAGACTAGGGTAGAGATGGCCATATGGAGTTTGTCTTAAATAAAGTTAATGTAAAAGTTTTAAAAATACTAAAATAATAACAGAAAAAGACATGTAGGGGAAGAAAGCAAACTCATGATGTCATTCCATTTTGTGATTTTTAACCTAAATTTACTGCTTTAACTGACAAAGGAAAAAAATCTCATACAATTCGAATTGCTATAATGTTTCATTTATCTGTCAAACCAGTGTTGATGTTCTACAGATGTGAATTTTCCAAATAACGGAAATTTGCCAACATTGAAAAAAATGTTTTTAAATATTCTTAATATTTATTATTTTTATAATACTGATATATCACACTCATTCATCATCTTGTTAAATATTCGCTTTGAGCAAGTCCCTTGACTTGTCTGGGTCTCAGTTTCCATTGTATTTATGATCTCAGAGGTCCCTTAAAATTTTAAGACCCTAATCTGTGATCTAGGGCCTAGATGAGGGATGGGAAACCTGTGGCCTCAAGGCCACATGAGACCTTCTAGGTCCTTGAGTGTGGCCTTTTGATTGAGTCCAAAAAAGAAGAAATGCTTATATTAAGGGGATTTGTTCAGTGAAGTTTGGATTCAAAGGGACACACTTGAGGACCTAGAGGTGGCCTCAAGGCCCCTGGATCCCCATCACTGGTCTAGACCATAGTTGTTTCCAATTCTTTGCATTATATTTAATACTGTTATACATTTTTAAAACATGTTTCTTGTCTTTTCACATATCAGTATGAATTATCAATAATAGGATAATTGAATTAATAAATATTATTAGTTTTGTTTCTTTTTATTTTACTTCTAGATTGCCCTACACAAACCAACAATACATTAATTCTTAACACTAAATATGTTTTTGTTAGAGAAAAAAATTAAAATCTTTAAAAGTATCCCCCAATTTATAATTTGAATATTCAAATTATTATACTGATAAACTATCATTTGTGCTCTTTCATGATATTGCATAAGTAAAAGCTTCATTGGTGTCAATATTTGCAAAAAATAGTACATAGAATACAAATAGAAAGAACTGATTTTATGTTACTGAAGAACCTCTTAATCTAGAAATTGTTTTTTAACTAACCTATTATAAAGATATTGCATGAAGAGTTGTAGTGATGGCCTTTGAAAGCCTGAGAGACTGATCTCTGCTACTCAGAGAAAATGTCCTAATGAGAATGGAAATATTATCACCAAAAACCTCAATGTAAAGCCCTAGAAAATGTTTTGTTAAGGATCATTCACTAACTTTCTTAAAATGAACTCATACTGGTGCTAAATCCTTTGTGAAATGAAGGAGATTCTGATATAAAATTAAAATGTTAATATTCCATTCCAAAAGCAATGAAATATGAGACTGCTTTTTAGCTTCCTGAGAAATGAACCAGAACAGAGACAGAAAATGCAGACTTCAAATATTAGATAGGACTTTTTGAATTCTAATGAAGCAGTTCTCTTTGTAGAAAGTTTTCTTTGATAATTATATCTTAAATGCTAAAAATTACTGTGCCATGTTAATGAATTTCTTCTTACTTTTTATAAAATGGCCCTAAAATAGCATGTAGGTATAGAATTTATATTTGTAATGTATGATCATGATCATAAGTATAACTGCATTTTAACTGTTTTCATTATTGCAAACAATAATTACATTACTGTTTGACAATTACTTGTCAAGCAAAGAGCACCTGAATGAAAAGAGAATTCCTTTCTTTTGCGATGAATATGGATGTTCAAAACTCTTATAGATTCTTAACGCTCGCTCTTCTCCCTATGTATTGGAACTCAGCTGCTTTCAAAGGCTGTAAACACAACTGAGCCTTCTCCATTCCAAGCCCTTTATCAAGTGTAAGGGTCACTGGGGATATCATAAATTTTCAAAGAGAAGTCAATTTTGAACTGCAAAACTAAAACCCTGTTAATGGAAGGTTGCTTCTTCAGCTCATTCACATGATTCATTTTAAGATATGTACATATGTACATATATGTATGTATGCTTGTATGTATGTATATATATGGAGAGAGACAGAGACTGAGAAATGGAATTGCTGAATCAGCAAACCATTGTTCACAGACTTGCTTGTCAATTAATTTGGGGAGAAAGTATCACTCAGTGCCCTGGTATTTGTCGTATATACCCACCCATATGTACCTGGAAATACTCACATACTTCCTGTCTTGAGGAGGAACTAAGATGCAAGGACCCAACCTCTTTTGTTGATATGGACCTATCTGAATTGTCTTTGTCTCATTAAAAAAGTTATCAATAAAACCTTGTCCCACCTTGAAGCCATCTCTGATCTCTAGTCATCAGCAGGTCGATGTGTTGCTACTTGGAGGTACTTATAATAGATGTATACTGTGTGTTTACATATATATATATGTATGTATGTATGTACGTATGTATGTATATGTGTGTACATACATGTGTATGTATGTATATGTGGACAAGTATATGTTATATAACACATACATATTATCATTCCGGTAGGGATAGAAGGATCAATAAGTGAAGAAGGTAGATTACATTTAAATTTAAGAGAACATGGTTAAAACCATGCCTTTGCCATTTGCTGCTCTGTTACCTTGGAGCCTTGTTACCTCAGTCCGCAATAGACAAGCAATGATTACTCTGTCAAACAAGGTGCTGAGAGTACAAAGACAGAAATGAAAGTCTTTCGCCCTCAATCAGAGAAATTTCTAAGTAGAGGAGACAACATGTATATATAACAGCATGTGCAAAGTAAGTATGTTTGGTTTTTTGTTGTTGTTTTAGTTTGATTTGTGGTGTTTTTTGTTTGTTTTTTTGTGGGGCAAGACACCTGGGAGGATCAGGAAATTCTAGAACTAAACTCTGAAGGAATTGCCAATCAATCAATCGTGGAACATTTTAAGTGATTATAATTCTCTTTGTACTAAGCATGGTGATGCAACAACAGTTCCTTACCCTTGGAGAGCTTGCATTCTAATAAGGAAGATATCATATTTATGCATAAGCATATATAGAAGATATACAAAATGAACACAGGTACTTTGAGAGGGGTTATGCTAATAGCTAGGGGGCCAGAAAAGGCTTCCTGTGAAAGGTAGTGCTTAAGCTATGTCTTAAAGGAAATCAGAGATTACAAGAGGTAGAGATGAGTATGAAGTACATTTTAGGCACAGGACAAACCCAATGCAGTGTCACAGAGATGAGAGAGAGATACCGCACCATCTTCTAGTAATGAAGCCGGGAGGATTGGATCTCAGAGTTCACGGAGGCAACAAAGTGTAAAACGAGAATGGTAAGAAAGACTGAGGAGGAAGTTTTTTCTAAGCATGCAGGAGAGCCTGTAGTAAGGTGCCAAATGATAATTAATGAAAAATTGCAAGATTTCCCTTGAAAACCTGAAAAGAAGGTCTTAAGAGTGGCTTCAGGAGGCTTGAGGAAAAGCAGAAAATAAGGAAGATACAGTGAATGGTGAGGTCCTGAAAGAAATCTTAAAGGCAATTATTTTAAATTTATGATGAGGTCCAAAATATTCACAGAATCTCAAAGCTAGGAGACACCTGAAAAGTACTCTATTTCAATTCTTTTGCAAACTCTATGTTCATATAACTTAGTTAATAAATTATCACTTAGCCTTTGTTAAAACATCTCTAGTAAAAAGAAATTCAATATGTTTCAAGACAACCAATAGAGTTTTTGAGCACTCTGTCAGGAAGGCTTTTTGCCCCTTTCACATCACAACTAAATACACTCCCTTTGTTCTCCAATTTCCTCCCCTTGTTGTATCTATTCATAATGGTTCCAGTGATAATTCCATTTCATCACAGAAAATGTCTGAATTAATGTGAAGAAGTCTCCATTTTTAAATTACCCTAATTAAATATGACTGCAGGACTACTTGACTTAGAAAAGGTTCTTAACCTTTTGTTTTTTATTTTGATTTTTTTGTCATGGACCCCTTTGCAAGTCTGGTGAATCCAGAATCTGGTAAAGCACTTTATAATAATAATATTTTTACTGAAGAAAATTAAATACAAGGATTAGAAAGGGAACTACTTATATTGAAATGCAGATATAAAAAAGTAAAGATTCATAATTCCTAAATAACTTGACCAGGAAGTTTGGGAAACAAAGCTCCTAAGAGTAAATTTGCTTCACAGGTGTCAACTGTTTTCTTCCAAGAGCACAATTCGTAAATGCCAAAGTTCAAAACCACCAAATAAAGTTTCCAATTTGTTGATATCCTGCTGTTGTGCTAAATATTTTGAAATGTTCATCTGCATTGCTTTTAAACATTTAGTGGCCATTGCCTTCTAAAGATTATGGGAAAAGTAAGACAGAATTTATCCAGCTTTTCTAAGTTCTTTTTCTCTTATTCTCAGACTCCATTTAACTACAGAGAGAGGGAAATAAAGACATAATTGAATCAAAAGAGATAAGGGAGAATCCACAAAGAACATTTAGCTTTTTTTAAGTAACCAAAAATCTAGAATATAATCTCTCCTATCCTTGATTTCTTTTAAAACCTTCTGATAGTCATTTTTTTTCTTTCCTTCCCCTGTGAAGAATTACTGAGGTTTTATGAGTCAAATCATACCACAAAGCACTTTGTGTTTGAACACTACATAGGACTATACCAGCAAAATAAGAGTAATATTACCATAAAAGATTCTCTGTAGATAGTACTCCTTTTATAATTCAGCACATAAAACTATCATAAACACTGGAATTTTAAATACATTTAAGGTCCATTAGGTTGAATATTATTTTTTAAACCAGGAATCACTACTATAAACTTTGTTTAGATTCATCAGTTAAAGTGTGGAAAATGCTCCACAAATACACATTCATATTTGTGTTTGTGTGTGTGTTGCTGGGTTTTGCTAACTAGTTTTCAAGGTTTCTTGGTATAGTCACAAGATGCAGCCTGTTCTAGACAATTAAGGAATCAGGAAGACTGGGTTCAAGTCCCCTTCTTACAAGTTAGATGTCTATCTGAAGGCAAGCCAAAGGCTCTCAGACATGGACAACTCTACACACCTCTGTTCTCTACATAGCCATCTAAGTTTCAGTGGAGTTGCTAATCTACTTCTCAAGAGGAATTTCCCTACAAAGATGAAATCACAGACTGAAAACAATAAAAACCACAAAACACAAAATATTATGGCTTTCATATAATAAAATTGAGCAGTTCTAGGAAATGAAAAATTCTCTGAGCTCCCGATATTTTTTCAAATCTACTCAAGTTGTTCTACTTTCTATTAAAACCTCAAATTCTCCCTTCCCTCTACTCCCTGCCCCCACCAAGTTCTTTCATTCCTGAGTAATTACCAATACACATAGTAGGAATCAAATCATTAAATGTTCAGGGAACTTAAAAGAGAGCATTATAAAAAATACTTAATTTAATACTTGCACTTCATATAAAAGTACGGGAGTAATAAATGACCTTTTACTCTACTTCAAGGTGATAGCCCAAATGCTTCAAATAACCTGGAAGAAAGTGAACCAGAGTAATTGACAGTTGGTCCGGGACCATTGACAAAGACTGATTCCATTTCTCACTTCAATTTCCCCCCACGTCCCCCCCCCCCATTTCAATGGGAAGAGGTAATAAAACAACAAGGGGAGAGTTGAAGGACAAAACCTAATTCTTTGTTTTTTATGCCTATAGTTAATGAAATAGAATATAAGTAGAATAAAATTAGAGCATATTACCAAATTAGAGTGCATTCCTAGGGAATCATAGACTAATACCAAGAATAAACCAGTTGTAGTAAAGACAGCTCCACAAAATTGGTCTCATTTCTGGAAGCTTTTAAAACTCTTTTTCACTTTCTTTCTTTCTTCTTTCCTTCTTTCTTTTTTCTTTCTTCTTTTTTCTTTATTATGAGTACCATACTTGCTATTACATAAACCTATACAATGAATTGCCTCTTTACAATACTTCCAGAGTATACAGAAACTTCATAAATGCTCTAAAACTGTGTAATGGAATCATAGCATTATCAACCATCTAAAACATTTTGACTGTAGTTCATTTAAGATAAAGGAAAATATTGAGGTCTGATACATAGTAATACTGCAAAAATAAACAGGTATAACTTGTTTCAGTCTGAAATTTGGGGCAACGCAAAGTTTAAATTCAGATATGAAAATAATTTAAAATATCTATTAGGCAAAAAATCAGTAATTCTTATCTTGCCCAAAGTAACTGCGTTTGGGGTTGGAGATATTCAATTTCTGATAACAGCTTTTACCTGCCCTCACTTTTAAAGGTACAGTGTCCCTCTTCCCTAACTACTTCCTTCAGCAATTCAACTTGACTTCTCCTTAATCAATACACCTTCATTCAGTTTCTCACTCAGGATCAATTCTTGTTTTTGACTACCTGGAGAGAACAATAGGAGTACACCTGCTTGAGGCTAGTTGCTTCTGAAGGAAGCATATTCTTGCTTACCAAGTCTCTTTTCCTGAAAGGTACCCTTTATGGATAAGGCTCACGCTTTAGTCTGGCTCAGTGATCCAAATTCTGGGATTTTTTTTTTTACCCCTCACTGGGAAATCTATGAAATGCAGCAATTAATAAGTTTCTCACTCATATAGCTCAGGATCCCCAGCCAAAGAATTGAACACCTTCCAAAAATTCAGACAAAGCATATGTTTTCTATGCATCTGTCTTTCTTTTATACTTTTTCACTGTCTCTGCCTTCATCTTTATATCTATCTTTCTTCATCTCTGTGCTTCTTTCCAGCTCTTTCTGTACCTCTCTACTGCTCTCTGTCTCTCTGTCTGTCTGCATAACATGCCACACAGATTCCCTTTTTATAACTGCCTAAGTCATAAATAATGATACATTCAAGCCATAAGCATTTGTGATTGTTCAAAACTTAATCTAAACTGGCAGTAAAACTAACTAAACAGAAAACTGAATAATTTTAAGTGAAACTATAGAAATTCACATCTCCTACCATCCTCATAGAGGAAGGTAAGAGGAAAGGAGAGACAGGGATATCTTTTTCTCTTACACAGTGACATCTTTCAGAACTCAGTGAAAGAAAGTTCCACAATTAGTCTGTTTCAGATGTGACCTCATTCTGTGCCATTGGGTTTCCAGTAAAATACAATCACAGCTGCAACAATAGAATCTCATCTATAGCTCAAATACCATGAGCAATACTAACTACCTTCTATCTTATCCCTCTAAAATCTCCTATTCACACTCAACTTTGCTAAATTTCAATCATGCTCAGCTTCCTGAGTCACCCTGTGCCTCACTTATACCAATGTTTTTCCTTCAGGACAATGGGATATAAATAATTCTGTCCTTTTAAAACTCAATCAATCCCTCATTCTGTTCCAGTAGAACTTTATTCCTCACTATGAATCAGCCTGTCAGAAAGTGATAATGCAGAAATGCAAAAAGTCCTTCTTTCACCTTTGTGTTTTATCAATTACATTTTCATTGTGGTAAGTTCTTTATTTAAGTCAAATTATTTACATGTGGATTTCCTTGTGAAAACATAATGAGAGTCCATTGAAGTGATTCAGAAGATCACTTAGAGCCAAGTAACCCATTGAAATAGAATTTTGTAGTGGAATGAGCATTGAATTTGGTGATAGGATCTGATGACTGCTAGCTCTGCTACTTACTATCTGTGTGACCTTATCCAAGTCACCAAACTTCTTTGGACCTCACTTTTCTTTATGTAATAAGAGGTTGCCCAAATGGCCTCTAAGGTCTACATAGGTTATTTGATGTACAAAATTCCCATCCTTCCTTGAATCCCATAACTGAAGCATGTGGAAGTAGGGATGGAGAACAAGACTGAGAAGAAAATAAGCATATATTCTGCACCTACTCTCTGTCAGTCACTGAAAAGCTAGGGACTTTTTCACAAATATAATCTCATTTGATCCTAATAACAATTTTGTAAGGTAGGTGCTATTATTTTCCTCATTTTACGGTTGAAGAACTGAGGCAAAAATTTTAATGATATGCCCAAAATTACAAGGTACTAAATGTCTGAGACCAGAGTTGAATTCAAGTCTTTCTGATGCCAGGTCAAATGTTCTGTATCCACTCTGTCACCAACTGCCTAGTCACCATGCCCTGCGTAACTGAGAGGCATCTTTTTCTTTAGTGTTTATAGAGTATGTGTTTTCTGGGAAAAGTGAAGATCTAAAAGGATCTCTCCAAATTGTCAAACCACACTACAAGTTTTAAAAACTAATGTTGATTCTTAATTTTGTTCTCATATGTTAAAAAGAATATAAAAGATATTATTCAGCTTGTCCTTCAAAAATCATATCTTTGCATAGTGGTGAAAGTTAAGACTTTATCTGAGCAGCTAAAAAAATCTGAGTATTGCTTTTTTTTGGAGGTAATCCTGGTTAAGTGACTTACCCAAGATTACATAGCTAGTAAGAGTCTGAAGCTGGATTTGAACTCAGGTAGTTCTTATTGTGTTTGTCTTCTTTCTGGAAGAGCATCATGACATGAGGGAGATGATGACATGACTTGACGTTGACTTTAATTTGAATGAGGTAGGGTTGTGAGGTCACCAGCCTCACTTTCTCCTCCAGAGTCATCTGGGTCCAGTGGTCAGATATTCATCAGGATGACAGAGATGGCCCAGGATGCAGTGAGAGACCCTGGACTGAAATATTTTCAGGTTCTCACTTTGAATGAGGTAATGCCCATTCAGTAAATAGGCCTCTCTAAGAATGGCTCCTTTACTAAAGAAGAAAAATCACACTGGGAGGGGAAGACCCTCAGGGTTAATGGCCAAAAGAAAAACAGTTACTATTTACTATTTACATTCATTCTGTGCTAGGAGGGCAGGGAACTATTATTATATTATAATCCATAAACTCCAGAGTGAATTGGGTTTAAGGTTTGGTCTTTGAGAAAGAAATCTAGCCAGTAAATTCCAAGTTAAGATGGCAGCTTTCTGCCATCAAAATATACCTTCCTTTGGGCAGAGCACCCTGAGGGGAGGGGAGGGGAAGGGAGAAAAGAGAAGAGGAGAGGAGGAGAGAGAAGAGACTACTCACAGCTTATATTTGTCCTTCTTTCTTCAAAAGGATCATGACATCAGGGAGATGATGACATGACTTGCAATTGACTCTGATTTGAGTGAGAGAGGGATATGCAAGGTCATTCACAAGGTCATCTAACTTGAGGGTCGGTGCTCTATCCATTGTGGCACCTTGCTGCCTCTTCAGAATTACTATTAATAGACAGAAATTTTTAAAAGAAAATAATCAGTAACATGTTCAAAAATTGGGTGTCTTTGAAGTTTCTTTATATGGATTTTTTTCATTACAAAAGAAAAGAATGTCTCAATTCCTCAGATTTGTGCTTGATTGTAATTTCAGTGGACTCCCTGAAATGATTTATTCTCTCCCCTCTCTCTATTTCTCTTTCTCTCTCTCTCTCTTTCAATATGTACATATAGGCCATTTTTCAAATATTTCTTAATATTTTAGACAAAGATTCCAAAATCTCTCATTAAAAACTGTCATTTTGTATACCCTATTAGTTATGTCTTATTTTTTATTCTATCTCACTATAAGTAAATCAAAAAATGTTCACCTGTTACTCTTAAATGAGCAGAATATATCAAATGAAGAAAGGTGAATAGATACGTAAGATGATCTTTAAAAAAAAATCCTATGAACTCAGGTCTACTATTTATGGAATAAACATTGCACCCAATAGTGCTTTTTATTGCCACTTATTTAGAATTGCTGGTATAATTCAAAGATAACCCTATCAAACTTGAGAAATGGAGTCATTCTGAGTTCATGCTATGATAATAAAGCATTGTAATATGTGAAAAAGCATCCACATGATAGCAGTCCAGTTCTCTTTCTATAGATCTTATCTAGTATATATGAACACATAAAAAAGCAAGCAAAAATAAAGACATCACCTGCCAATGAGAACGGCCATTAGCTCTGAAATTGCAAATGCAAATAAGACTAAATTCTTCACACAATATTGCTCTATAGTGCTGTTTTTTGAGTTCATATATGAATCTCAAGAGTTTGAAATAACCTTAAAGGACATCCAATCCATTTATTCTCCTAATCCTAGAATTAATCAAACCCATACTGTACAGTGTTGAATCATGCTGAACTGTCATCAGATGATAACATCTTAATTGCTAATAATATAGTAATAATATTACTATGATAATGTTGATTACATTTTTTCCTGTCAGCAAAATGGATTTCTGATATATTTGCCAGCACTCCATAGATTACAAAATATAATTATGCCACATCATACTTGATGAACAACCTAAAGAAATATGGTGATATTATTTTCCATGTGTTTTTGACCAGTGTCTTATCTAGTCTAGACAGGCATGAATAGACCAAGATCTGCCTTATTGAAGGGAAACCCCACTTTACTGAGATTACATAGCCATTTTAGTATTTGAATATGCTAGATATTGATGACAATAACAAGAGTAGTGTTTTCATATTTGAAAAGTGCTTTACATATAGTATTTCAGAACAGTTTATGATGCAGTCACTACAAATATTATATCTTTTTTATGAATAAGGAAGCAGGCTCAAAGATAAAATGACTTGGACAGGATTACACAGAAAGTGTCAGAAGGGAGATTTGAATGTAGGCTTTCCTGATTCTGTTTCCAACATTTTATCAACTTCCTCACTCTGTTAAAAAAAAAGTCCTATATAAAACTTAGTAACTAGATTTACTATTATTAATAAGAATTTTACTTTGTATATTTTTTCCTTCAGAAGTAAGGATGGATTACTGCAATATACACATTTTTCATCATTTAGCATCCCTTTTGACCAAAAGCATGTTTTTGTAGAATAGCTGTCAAAGATTAGGGATTCAGTAAACAGTCGTTGAATAGATGCATTTTCTATTAATTAACTAAACCATACAAGGTATTAGATTATCTTAAACTCGATAACATAATAAACTAACCAAATGAATTAACTAGCTGTTAATGGATGCTACTTGATTTGTTCACTTAAGTTTCCATTTTCTTTCAGATCAGAAAGTTTTACTTCTAGTAAGCAGTAGTGACTTCACTTATTAAAAATGAGATTTCCTAGCATGATGCTTTGTCATTTCATTTCTCTATAGCTAATGCATCTTTGTCATTTCTGTAAATTCTGATGTTTCAAAAGCTATCTCTGCCAAATCCCTGCTGTCACCTAGACTCCTTCTTTGAAACCGAAAGCAGTATCTGTAGAGTTAATGTCAAAAGCAAATCATTTGTTGTTGCCTGTATTATCCAGTGAGCCTTCGGTTCAAAGATAGGCTTTATGAGTGTTGGGATATAAAGCATATGTTAGAGAAGACTTAGTCCAAGAAAGTCTTGAATCATGAACCCTGTACCTGATGGATCATAAGAAAAAAAGTGAAGAGCTGTCATAGAGACCCTTCAGAAAAGTCATTATTTCCTGACAGCAAAGGGTGTTGTGATGGCACTATGACTGCCCTTGGGGAGCATGTTGTATTTGTGGGTAGAAGAGACAGAATTCTCTAACAAGCTAGTGTATTCAGCAACTTTCGAAAGAAGAATACCTAATAGGCATCTTTTTGAAGTCCATCAGAAAAAAAAGGCCTTGTACAAATATATCACGTTTTGCCCTTTCTCTACATTTCTCTCTCTGTGCGTTTCTTTCACAAATACCCTGGAGCATTGGCACTATCATTGTCTTATACAAAATCTCTCAGAAAATTAACATTTTACACAGTAAGTAGTCCTTTTCAGGTATGTAAGTTATTGTTGGAGAAAAAGAAATGAGGCAAAAGCTCCCCATTCCAATTTTTTTCCTCTTTTTCAAGTAAATGAGAGAGGTGGTAAGATCTTTTCACCTAGTTATAAATTAAATTAGAGGCAGTTTGGCATAGTGGATGAAGAGGCAGTCTTGAAACCCTAAAGACCTGGGTTCAAGTCCCTCCTTTGGCATATATTGACTGTGTGACCCTGGATACTCTGCATTCTCCAAGTACTTCTTTGAAACTATAAGTTACTTAAAGGATGCTGGTTTGCATTTGTAAGTAGAGTGTCCTCACTTGGTGCTAACAAAATCCTTAAAGGGGTAGTCCTCATCACTCATAGAGTGAAATGCTAGTTAAAATGGATAGTGGTGAAAATGTGAAGATATCAGATATTACCTAAGAGACTGTGACAGTATTCTTATTTCATGGGCATACTCACTCATGCTCTAATGCATTAATTAATCTCATGCCAAATTTCTGGACTTTTTCAAAGCAAATTAGCCTTGAATTTTAAACTTTAGAAGTAGATTTCATTTGGTATGTTTCTCTGATGTCAAAGGAAATTTGTATTTTTAGAAATTATTCTTATAAGTAGCTTATAGTTAAGCTGACTTAAACAAAAGTCAAATAAGATGCATATGAGTGGGTGAGTTGCAATCTGCTTTGTTGAAAGCAGTATCCACATAGATGAGACCACAGATCTATTGCAGTATTGTAGCTTGGAAGTAAAATTAGCATATGTGGAACTTAAATCTTTGAATAAATAAAAAAAAATCAAAGTTTCTATGCCTGGAAATGTGTGTCTGTCTGTACAGAAAGAGAAAGGAAGAAAGTTGTATCATAATTATAAATTACTGTACTTTATATTAACTAGAAGCTAACTTTTGGAAGTTAATGCAAATGCAATGCAAACAACAAGACAGCGCATAAAAAATAGACAATACTTAATTATTTGAACATATCAGGAAACAATGTCCTTTTAGCAGAATAATCACATTCTATAAACATCCCATTTTGAAAATGAAATTACAGACTAAATTGTCAATGAGTAATCAAATAATTCTGTTGATCATCTATAATCAGTGACAAGAATATGAAAAGGTGTGTATTTTGTGCTTCCTTCCTTCAAGAGACTTGTAGTCTTTGTTGAAGATATGATACATTTACACATGAACAGTTAACTTACACTTCAAGGTAATAAAGGATGAATGACAGAAGAGTGAGGATATAGACATTAAATACAACAGGGAATAATTTCTGCTCAAACAATCAGGCAAGGTTTTATGGAAGAAGTAGGATTTGACCTGGGCCACAGAGGAAGAATATGGCTTAGATATATAAGGAAGAATGTGTCATGTATTAAAAAAACCCGCAAAATTTGAGAAAGCACACTCACTAAAAATAGAAGATGATTTGGAGGGACTCCAGTTTGCTGAGAGATAGAGGGATATGAACCTAGAAGAATATTCAATAGTCCAATGAGAAGGGAAACTCATTAGAGCATAGAAAAAGCATGTTTCAATATCCTAGAATCAGGCCAGCTCTTTTGACATGTACAATAGGAGTAAAACAATGGCATTTGTAATAATTTTAGTGCAAAAAGTATGTGAAAAATGCCAGTGTTGTTCAGACCCAGGCATGTGCAGCTAGCCATATTATACCTCATTATTACTCAGCCAACTAAGAGTTGGTTAAGGAATAGATAACATTTTGTTTTCAGTATCATGTTGACTTTTTTATTTTCTTTCCATTGCTTCTTTTTGTCAATTAGATATATGTCTTATGTTTGTTTGTGAACTTCGCATATTTTTCTTACTAGTGGAGGACAAATGTTCTCACAATCTTAATCATATTGTTGAAGGATATTGCTTCATGTTTCCCTGAGTGTCAAGAGAAAAATCATTATACAGTCTTATGTTTTGGACTCATATCTCCCTCTGTTGGGACTTTGTTAGAAGTAATAGAGATGAAGTCTTAAGTTATCTAAGTATTTTGCTTTGTTGAGTACACAAAACCCTATCAAAAAATTTTGTTGACATCAGCTTACTGTATAACTTAGTTTGAAATTGAAATTTTCTTAAGAATATGCAACTTATTATTCAGAAAGATACATTCTGCCCTTCTATTCTCATGATAGATGCCTCATTCCTTTCATGCTCCACAACTAATGTCTCTCGTTTTGTGTGTGTTTTTCAAATTATTTCAGACAGGTAAGGCAACTGAGGAGCCAATCTGGTATATAGTCCAAAGAGTCCATTAATTGAAACATCTAAGTTTTTTTATTACAAAAAAAGGGGGGTATAAGTGGCATGAGGAAAAGATTTGGATTCAGAAGTATTAAGTTCAGATCTCTGTCCTTTGACTATCTCTGTGAACTTGAGCAAGTTACTTCAACTTCTATGAGCCTGAGGACTTCCTTGAGGCTCAAGTAAGCTAAAATGTGAGAAAATGAATATTATCTTATAAATGTAAGTCATTATCTAAGTTATGGGTTTTTAATATCGTTGACTATAATGTAAAACATATAAAGTATTACCATTCAAGAATGCAATTCTTTTAGATAATAATCCTTCCATTCCCATAATAATATGAGATATAAGTAACTAATATTTCAATGTATTTGTAAACTAGTCAGTGTGCACACTTCTATCAGTATAGGTTACAGCTCATCCATTTCTCATCTTGTGTGACACTTGTACAAATTTTCACATAAATCTCTACTACAAGCCATCCAAAATATTTCCCTATATGGATACCAGTTGGACATTGGAGCTGTCTATTGAACATCTCACATTCTCACTCGTTTATCCTGTATTGCTTAGTGATCTCATTAGTTAAATAGATTCAATTATCCCTAGCTGGATAATTCTCTGACGTCCTCAGCATCTTTTCTGAGCTTCAATTATGCATCCCCAATAATTTATGGGACTTCTCACTTGTGACCTGTAGATATGTCAAGCTCAACATATTCAAAATTAAACTTCCTTATTGTTTTCCTCTTGCCTCAAACCTTCTCCCCATCCCCCTCCCCCATTCCTGTAAAAGTTACAACCATCCTCCCAGTCACCCAGGCTCACCATCTATGTGTTATCCTCAACTCTTCATTCTCTGTCGCCCCCAATATTTAGTCAGTTGCCAAATCTTGCCGTTTCTACCTTCTCAGCATGGGTTATATTTCCTCCTCTTATCACTGACACCACTACCATAGCAGAGCAAGCCTTCATCACCTCGTGCATGGATCACTGCAATAACCTGCTCATTGATCTCCCTGCCTTACGTTTCTCCCCAGTCTACTTCATCCCCAATTTAGATGACAAAGTGATCTTCCTAAAGTATATGTTTAACTCTGTAACTCTCTAGCACCAATGTGATACAGAACCTACGGCCATGACCATGCCAGTGCAATTCTGACTCGCAAAAATACCACAGACTCTCCACATGGAAGACAGAACCAAAACATTTATTCAGACACCAAAAAGCCAATCACATGGGCCTATTAATGAATGAGAAAGATCTTCCCATTTAAATTACCATTGCATTCTCCTAATCAGTATAAACAAGAATCAAATAAAAAAATCCTCTGTTTAGCTTTTAAAGCACTTCACAACTTGGCAACTTCCTACAAATAACAAATAAACTTTGGCATGCATTTCTCTGAGGACAATTTTTACATGTCTCCCCTTGCACATTCCTTCACTAGTAACGTGCTGCCCATCTACCTCTCTATTTTCCTTTGAATGAGCTTCATCTAAATAGGTTTTATTTCAATACTGGTTTTATGGTTTCTATTTAGTCTCCTTTGCTTGCTTGTTATCTCATCCATGGGCTCTGTCAATGTTCTTCAAAGCTCTATCTCTTGTCCTTTACACTTCTCTGTCTTTGTGACTCCATCAGTTCTGATGTGTTTGATGACTACCTTTGCAAACATAACACACACATCTATATATGTGTTCACAGGTATGTGTATGCATATACAAACACATGCATATGTATAGATATGTATATTTGTCATGTGTGCACATATGCACATATGTACATGTGCACATATGTGTGTGTATCCAGTCTGTCCCCTAAACGTCAGTCCTACATCATCAACTTCCTCCTGGACATTTCAAAAGGGATGCTCTAGAGAATTTCCAAGCTCCATTTGTCTGAAACAGAATTTGTGTTCTTCCCAACTTCCCTATTTCTCTCAAAGACACCACATTCTGCTCTCAACTTGGTAACCTTAGTATCATCCTGACTCCTTTCTCTCTCTGTTGCTCATAGGTCATCAGTTGCCAAATCTTGCCATTTCTTCTTCATTGATAACAACTCTTCCACCCAACACCTATTTTCTATTTAAAAGTCACTACTTTGTTTCAGGTCCTCCCTACCTCACTGGCCCAAACTGTTACTGTTATCTCTTAATTGATCTCCCTCCATCACTTCTCACTCTAACCTGTCTCCCACAAATTGCCAAAGTGATTTTCACTAAGTACAAATCTGTCTGTATTCTCCCCTCTACTTGATAAATTTTATTGGTTTAGAATCCGATATAAACTCTTCTATTTTTAAATATCTTTACAATTAAAAACCTTTTTTAAAAGAACCTTCATAACTTTGAGAGCACTTTACTCCCCTTTCCACAATGTACTATCGAGACAATACCAGTAATTGCCTTCATTCTGCCCCTTGCTTCTGTTGGACTCCCTCCTCTCCTCTTCCCTGTCTCTCTTCAACCTCTCTCTCTCTCTCTCTCTTCAAGATATAGCTCAAGTATTACCTTCTCCATAAATTCTTTTCTATACCATTCAGTGGTTACTTTCCTCCCACTCTAACTGCTTTGTATTTAATCTGTGTGAAATTTCCTCATCTGTCAAATGGGGATAAAAATAATATCTCTCTCCTAGGATCATTGTGAGGATTAAATGATATCATATTTATAAAGTACTTAACAAACTCTAAAACACTATATATGTTTGCTGCCATTTTAACTATTTTCTATATTTTCAATTTGTTTTGAATATATTTATATGATGGTGGTGTGGGAAGAACCACTCATATTATAGTGATTTGTATTCTCATGCATGAAATGTGGACAATTTTCCTTTGTTGAGTCTCTTACAAAATTCTCTATGAACACTTTTAAATAGTGGATTTTTTCCCTTTGCTGATTATCACTGTTTTATGAGATTATTATATTCTTCTTCCATCCTCCTACCTAAAAGTTTAGAAATGAGTTTACGTTTTAAATTTAGATTATCCTTGGCTGCAGTCCCCCATTTGGCAAAGAGAACAAATGCTTGCTTAGTGAAGCTATTTCTTGCCTCTTTTGTATTCCTTCTTTAAGTACTGATTATTATTGGTTAAATTTCCAAAATTTGAATAATATATGATTCTGACAAGAGAATTTTTGAAAAATAAGAGGTAGGGAAAAATACTTTGTTTGTTTAAATGAAAGAAAAATCAATGAGGGCAAAATGAGATAGCAAACATTGGACACAGGGACACTTGGCAGCTGAAATTTATTCATTTCTTAAAGATCAATCATTAGGCTCTGAGGCTAGAAATGATACTGAACTAACTAATGATTGTGGAACCTGTCCCAAAGTAGAATGCCTTTCCATGCCCAGTTTTCTGATTTCACTGTGCCCCTCAGTCATCCATTATATATTCATTATATTTATTCTCTGTTTGGTGAGTATTTTGGCCTCTGGAGATTCAGCTTCTTTTCCAGCATCTTCAGTATGAGTCTAATACACCAAATTCACAACCTCCTTTACAATTTGAAAGGACAATATTATTATTTGAGTAAAAAGCAGTAAGTAGGAAAAAAATGGAAAACTAGTGAATATCATCCCAGGAGAAGCCTCTTTGCAAGACTATGGTAATGTATGATGAAGGAGATAGTATTTAATTCTCATATGTTTTCAAAACATTATTCAAAAGCAAAGTAAGTTTTAGTCAAATATATCTTGGGGGAAGGGGAGTAGCTGTGGATCAAACCTATAATGCATTAGCCAGATGCATGATACCTTCTTTGGAGGAAATTCTCTAGGCTGGTAGATTTACTAACTCGTCTAACTACATGATGTTAAAATGCTATTTGGAAAATGAAAAAAAAAATGTGACTTTTAGGCTTTATTGTTCAAAAGTCCAAGGAACTTTTAAAACGATTCTGGTCCCCACTGGATCTATCAGCAATATTAAAGGATTTTAATTGCTCTTCTTTGAAAAACATCATATGACTATTGACTGGGTAATCAGGTTGCAGTCATTCAAAGCAATGACTCCTGCCAAATAATCGTTGTAACTTGAAAACACTATATATTCATGACCATACAATATGAAACAGATTGCCATAAATGAGTCATCCATTAATCCATAGGTGTATCTTTTTCTATAAGTTGAGAAGATTGGATTAGTCTCTAAATTTAAAAATCTAACTTATAGCATCTATAGTAAATGTGAAACTGAAATTACATCCAAAAAAATTTGACTTTACGTTTCAAGGTCAAATGTCTGTTATCTTATTGGGTCATTAAAATTACTAAAATGTAAGATGTATCTCTAGCATTGAAAATGCACAAAAATGATTATTTTATAATAATGAAATCTCATAGACATTTAAGGTATGCAAAAATGAATCATTTGTGTACTTCTCCCTTCCCCCAAAAACGTTTATCATTTAAGATTCATTTACTATTAGAAAGAATAGTAGACTGACTATAAAGTATTTTATGCTTTGTTTTCAAGATACACATCAGTCCATAATAAAAATTACATAGTATATTTAATGAGCACAAATAAATTATGCAATTTATTGAGTAAAGACAGAGCACTAAATAAAGTAAGAAGAAATCATAAGGACTATCTTGTTCTTTTTTGATTATACAATTATTTTTATTTTAATAAAGTTGCATTAAAAATTTACTACACTAGAAATGCGTTGTGATGTGTTTGATAGGTAGCGATTGACGATTAATGAGATAGTAGTTTCTCAATTTCCTCATGTGTAACACGAAAGACTTATGCAATTTGACTTAGAGATAATTTTTGATGGATTTTTTGCAAAGTTCTCTGTAAACTTGCTTTCTCCTTTAATGAATATAACTGATATTATATTGTTCACACTCTTCCACTATCCTCCTACACAAAATTGAAATCTATATTTTTCTATATTATTCTATATCTATCTTGTTCTCATATTGTATTTTTAAAAGTTTGGAAGCATTGACTCAAATACACAATAAATACTTTCTATTTAGAATCTTTTTTCATCGACCAGTACAAACATTCAAATACGTAAGTAGAATAAGGAAAGATAATAAGAATAATAGTCAGGCAAGATAAAATTAGAAATCAAAATATTATTAATTTTTAGACAAAAATATAAAGTTCTTCTGTTCATCAGCTCTTAAATATATTCCTCCACTTCCCACAATAGACCATAGGTTTAGAGCTCTAACACTGACCTTCTCTTTTCTGTTTTCTTATGATAAATGAATGCATAATCTTCTATAATTCAAGTAGATTTGATGATATTCTTTTTAGATATACATTTATAAACTCTCAAGTTTGGTGAGAATGACTGGCAAATTGAATCTGACATTTCTCTACAAGAAAAATACCATGAGTTCTATTTGTTTTCTATGTTTTGATCTTCCTGATTCTGGGAAACGTTCTTGAGAAACTTTCAGAAAAAGAAATGTTTTTTAGATTCTTTTCTTTCCTTGAATTTGTTTCTGCTACTTTATTGATTTTTTAAGTATCTTTCTGAACTCAGTCCTCTTGATCCCATAACAATTGTGTTCCCAGCAGACTAGTGGATGCTTCTCTCAAAAGAGACATAGCAAAGGACAAGGAGCCTAAATCCAAAGAGATGAGATCAAGGCTTTTACTTGCATTTTCATCTTCATTTTGTCTTCACCATGCAGTCCCAAGAGAAATTTCTTAAGTAGAGCTAGGTAAGGCTAAAATCTAGGTTCTCCGAAAGTGTGTCAAAGAGTTCTTTTTAGGGAAATATCCACTTTACAAAGTAGAAAGTAGAAATAAGATATTTATTTTTTCTCTCTCACAACAGAAATACTGAAAACACAAAATTCATAAGCATTTGAATATTTTAAAATATTTGAAACAGACTTTTTTTTAAAATACTGACAGAAATATTTCATATTCTACTCAGATTTATATCATCCAGGCAACTCACAAAATCTGAATAAGCCAGCCAATTCATATCTTGGTACCCATATTAAAAGAAACAACATCCAGTCTTAGGCTCACATAGGAAAGACATGTGGCTCCCACTGCCATATGCTAGTAAATGCCATAGCAGTTGCTGGGTAAGAAGATGGCAGAACCCCTAACCCTCCCTTCTGAAGGGTAGTTCAAGGGGGATCTGGCAAATTCATATATAACACACTTAAAATAAAAGAGCAGACATATAGACAGACATATAGAGACAAAAACAGAAAGACAGAGAGAAGAGCTGGGACAAAGACAGATAGAGAAGGTAGAGATAGATAGAAACTTTAGACTCTCCATTAAAGACTACTGTGTAGACAAATCTTGGAACAGTAGCAACTCTTCTATGGAACAGGCAACCTGTGTTATTTACCAAGGAACCAGTCAAGTCTCACACATCCTTTATTAGTAGCCAGAATATGTGTCTCTTGCTCCACAGTGCCAAAACATGCAATCACAGCTACATGGGAAGTTCTCTAAAACAACTGTTAAAGTTGCTTACAGCATTTACAAGCCTTTGGTCACTTGCGTGGTCATTTGAACCTATCTATTGATTGATTTTTTGATGATTCTTCCGATTTCTCTTTCAGTGTGAGAGCTATATTTCCCATTGATTCAATGCTTTTATTCAAAATTTCTATTCTTTTCTTTATGTAGTATATTTACGTTCTCAACGTGTCTTCCATTTTTACTAGTGTGAGATTTCTCATTGTAGCTGTTTTTATTTGACAATAGATCTTCCTTTATTCCCAATGTTTGTAATATAATTTAATGTATATTACTCTATATCTAGTTTCACTTCATGGGCAATTTTTGAAATTAATTTATTATTTTTCCCTTCAAATTAGTTTTCTCTGGAAACTTGTTTTTCACATAATTTTTTATACTTACTAGTCCCCTTGTGTTTTCCCTTCCCTTATCTGAAAAGCTATTCTCTTTCAAGTCTTGTTGGAGGTTCAGTGCTCTGATGCTTTAATTTCCTCTCTTATTTATTTATTTTTGAAGGAGGGAGGAAATCTTTACTTATCTTTGCCAGGAAATTCAAAAGTAGTAGTTCATAATGTCCCCCTTTGTAGAGTTGCCAGAATTCAAAACTATTTAACCACCTTTTTATCTTCTTGAAAGAATATGAATTTAACAATCCTTGGAAAGAGAATAAAGTGCTACAACTTCTGTCTCAGGTCTATTAATAATATTTTCCAAACAATACATGATAGAGATATAGAGTAAATTTTTTTAAATGCACCTCTGCTACCAAATGCCTGGGTATTAATGGTGCCTGGCATTTTCTTATTGCCACTAATTCCTCAGCTCTGAATTAATTATTCCTTCCCTCTAATTTCCAGGTTGAAAAATCGAGCTGCAGAAAGTCACATAAGTGTGCTAACTGGGTCCAATCTAAATTCATGCTATCCAATTTCAGCCAAGTCCTCACGAAAGCTAGGTGATACTTTTATTCTCCCCTAAATCACTCGTTATTCCTCACAAAAGATTAAAAACCTCTTCTCTCTCAACAATTCCATGCCTAGACTTCTTCCCTCTTTCTCCTGTGGACCTCACTTCCTACTTTCTCCCCCAAATTACTCCCCATTTTTACCCCCTTTTGTGTAGTGTTTTCCCCTTTAGATTGTAAGCTCCTGGAGAGCAGGGTCTATATTTTTTTATTAATTGCAATTTCCCAAATGAAATCCTCTTCACCAACTACTCTTCCTAGATTTGATACACTGTAAGATAAATGAGAGCTACAACTTGTGATCTGCCTGCTTTATTGTTTAAGCAAACTGTATTCAGAATTTTTTACTGGAAAGGTAAAGTTTATTTTTTAAGAAATGGGGAAAATACTAATCTGTGCAATATTAAGTCTCCAATAAAGTATTGTTTGCATAAGTACAACTATAGAGAACTTCAGTATGCTCTCCAAATCTTTTTGTTTCAGTGAGCTATATACGAGGTAACAACTTCTTGGTAGAAAATATCACAAGAAATATTTTTTTCTGAAAAATATAATTACCTTTATCATTATGACAGTGGGGAACCTGCAGCTTCAAGGCCACATGTGGTCCTCTAGGTCCTCAAGTGTGGTCCTTGGACTAAATCCAAATATCGCAAAACACCACTGACATCAGTCCAGATACTTTTGAATTTTGACTTTGTCATCTGATGTATTACCTGCCCCTCCTGGTGTCGAGTCATCTGCCAATTTCATGAGTATACCATCTACTTTAATTCAAGCTATTGATAAAAAAGTGTTAAGGAAAAAACTAAAAATTCTTCTGACATAATGATTAACTCAGAAACAAGTAAAACTTTATTTCAGCATAGTCTGGACTTCTTCCTCACAGAGCAAGGTTTACTTAGAAATTTTTATACATTACAAAAGGGAAAATTGCTATTCATTTGGACAGTTAAGAGCTTATAAAGGAAAAAATGGATGAACAAATATATTCAAAAGAAAGGAATTTCAAATGAGATGAAGCTGTAGCAACTCCTTTGAATTATTTATGACTCTGTACCTGCATATAGAAGGAGGCATCTTAAGTTTAAAATCACATTAGGAATCACTGAAAATTGTCCTATGGCAGAGATCTGCTTGACAGCCTTAGGGAGCCAAGGCAATATGGTCTATCCAGTGCCATCCAGTAACAGCCAAGTCTAATGATGAGCCAACATAGCTGAGCAAGAGAGCAATTTATTTGTCACTGATACTGAACTTTACAGCAAGCATTGCAAAGACCCTCCCAGGGAAAGAAGCATCAAGGCCCACTATTCTGGAACTCTTAGTTTGTTTGGCCACATATATTCTGTACACATATACTTCACTAGCACTGCCCCATAAGCTCACTCTATCCCTACTTTTGAAAAAGTACGCTTCTGATTAAAATACTTTCTTAGTATTGTTTTTACTGACATTTGAATGAATTCTTTCTCTAAAGCCCTAATTTACTGGCTGATTATTAAGAGCAAGAACGGTAATGGGGACTTCTGAGCTAGTATTAAGAAAACCCTGAAATTAATAGCAGCTGTCCCTCTGGGGCCCAAAACTATTAGGGTGAGAGGGAGCTGAATGACTGCCATTATTTCACTTTTTTTTATTTACCCCAACTCCATCTTATTGCCAAATATCCTATTCTTATCCTTCTTGAATTTGTCACTTTAGAGTTTACTCAGTGATCTGTCTTCCCTTTTATAACACTGGTAATTATAATTGGTCCTGCCTCTATTTCACCTTACAAAGTAGAATCCGAACCAACATGTTGACCTGAAACTGTTTTCTTCCAAATTATCCTCAACTTTACACTGCTAGTTCTATATCCCAGACATCAAAAAAGGGGAGAAAGGATCTATTTATACAAAAGTATTTATAGAAGTTATTTTTGAGAACTGGAAATTGAAGGGATAGCCACTAATCGGGGAGTGGCTGTGATATGTGATTGTGGTGGAATATTATTGTGCTATAAGAAAAGACCAATGGAATGATTTCAGAAAAACTTGGAAAAGACGTAAATTGAAGCAAAGTAAAGTGAGCACGTTCAGGACAACATGAAGAACTATGTCTTAGGTATTCCCACAATACAATGATTTAAGACAATTAGTAAAAGACTGATGATGAAACATACTCTGCCTCCAGAGAAATAACTGATATCACCTGAGTTCAGTTTGAAGCATCCTAGTTTTCCTCTTTCTTCCAGTCTTTTTTTGTCTTCTTGTGCAAAATTACTAATACTGAAATGTTTTACATAATTGCACATATATAATCTATACCTAAGTATGTACTACTCCAGTGAAGAAAGGGTAGAATTAGGAGCTGAAAACTTAGAAAATAAAACCCAAATGTTAACATTTGCTTTAACGTGTAATTTGGGTGAAATAAAATATTATTGTTATTAAAATTATCCTCAATTTCTCCAACATATCATTATATTTCTCCTCCCAAAATTCAGCCTTTGACCTACTTCAAACCCCTCCATCACCTATGTGATTTCCTTCTTATTTGACTTAAGTCCTCTCTTCTCCAACTTCTCTCATACCATTTCCGGTAGATGTGAAAGAGAAAGTTCATTCGTTTTTTGACTCCCAGGTGAAACCTGGTGACTTTGATAGGTGACTACCTCAATGATATCATCAACTTTCTCAGAAGGTTTTAATCTCATCATCAAAGAGTAGTTTTGGAAGTTGTTTTAAACAACAAGGTATCACCATAGAATAGTTTTGGAAATTTGTTAGACAATAAAGGACACTGAAGGTATGCAAGCCTATATACATTAAAACTAGAAAGTGCCCCATTTTCCCTTCCAGGTAGCCTCCTTTCCTTTCATCTCAGAGATTTATATAGTCCTTTTGACTCACTGCACCCTACATGAAGGATGGCTGGGTGGCACAATGGGTCTGGTCCTAGACTCAGGATTAAAATCTGGCCATAGATACTTAGCAGCTGTGTGACCCTGGGCAAATCACTTAACCCTGTTTGCCTCAGTCTCCTCATCTATAAAATGAGCTGGAGAAGAAAATGGAAAACCACTCCAGTATCTTTACTAAGAAAACTCCAAAGTGAGTCATCAAGAGTTGGAAATGACTGCAATGACTGAACACTAGAAGCAAACTCTAGATGAAGCGTCATTTAGGCAGAAAGTAAGATTTTTTTTTTTTTTATTGAGCTTTTTACATTCATTTTCACAAATTTTTGGGTTCCAAATTTTCTCCCCTTTTATCCCCTCCCCCCACCCCAATACCCCAAGCAATCTAATTTTCCCTATCTCCAATCTGTCCTCTCTTCTGTCATCCCTCCCTTCCCTTGTCTCTATCTTCTCTTTTCTCCTGTAGGGCCAGATGACTTTCTATTCCTCATTAACTGTATGTCTTCTTTCCTAGTTGCAACAACAATACTAAACAATTGTTCCTAAAACTTTGAGTTCCAAATTCTCCCCATCCCTCCCTCCCCACCCATTCCCTTTGGTACGGCAGGCAATTCATTATAGGCCATATCTGTGTAGCTTTGCAAATGACCTTCCTGATAGTCGTGTTGTGTAATACTAACTGAATTGCCATCCCTCCTAACCTGCCCCTCATTGTTTCTCTTCTGTCCTTTGATCCTGTCCCTCCCCAAGTATTGACTTTCAATTACTCCCTCCTCCCTTTGCCCTCCCTTCCATCGTCCCCCCCAATATCTCCTTCTCCCCCGCTTTCTTATACTGTAAAATAGGTTTTCATACCAAAATGAGTGTGCATTTCACTCCTTCGTTTAGTCAAATGTGATGAGGGTAAACTTTTGTTTGTTTGTTTGTTTGTTTGTTTTTTCCTCAGCTCTCCTCTTTTTCCCTCCACTAAGAATATCTCCTACTTGCCTCTTAAATGACATATAGTTACCCCCTTCCCTTTCCCCCTCTTTCCTCTCACTACATTTCTCTCTCACCATTTACCTTAATTTCTTTTAAGGTATGGTCCCATCCTATTCAGTTCAATCTGTGCTCTCTGTCTCTGCATGTGAATGCATGTGTGTATGTGTGTGCATGCGTGTACATGTGTATGTGTGGTCCCACCAACCACCCAGATACTGAAAAGTTTTAAGAGTTAGAAATATTGTCCTTCCATGTATGAATGCAAACAGTTCATTTCTGGTAAGTCCCTTAATACTTCTCCTTGCTGTTTACTTTTGCATGCTTCCTCTCATTCTTGTGTTTGAAAGTCAAATTTTCTTTTCAGCTCTGGTTTTTTCATCAAGAATGATTGAAAGTCCTCTGTTTCATTGAAAGACCATATTTTCCCTTGAAGTCTTATACTCAGTTTAGCTGGGTAGGTGATTCTTGGTTTGAGTCCTAGTTCCTTTGCCTTCTGGAATATCCTATTCCACGCCCTTCGATCCCTTAATGTAGAAGCTGCTAGATCTTGGGTTATCCTGATTGTATTTCCACAGTACTAGAATTGTTTCTTTCTAGCTGCTTGCAAGATTTTTTCCTTGAGCTGGGAATTCTGGAATTTGGCCACAATGTTCCTAGGAGTTTCTCTTTTTGGATCTCTTTCAGGTGGTGATCGATGGATTCTTTCAATACTTATTTTGCCCTCTGGTCCTAGAATGTCAGGGCAGTTTTCCTTGATAATTTCATGCAAGACGATGTCTAGGCTCTTTTTTTGATCATGGTTTTCAGGTAGACCCATAATTTTTAAGTTGTCTCTCCTGGATCTATTTTCCAGGTCAGTTGTTTTTCCCATGAGATATTTCACATTCTCTTCTATTTTATCGTTCTTTTGGTTTTGTTTGGTGATTTCTTGGTTTCTCATAAAGTCATTAGACTCCATCTGTTCCATTCTAATTTTGAGAGAACTATTAAATTCAGTGAGCTTTTGAGCCTCTTTTTCCATTTGGCTCATTCTGCTTTTGAAAGCATTCTTCTCCTCATTGGCTTTTTGAACCTCTTTTGCCAATTGAGTGAGCCTATTTTTCAAGGTGTTAATTTCCTCAGCATTTTTTTGGGTCTCCTTTACCAAGATATTGACCTTTTTTTCATACTCTTCTTGCATCTTTGTCATTTCTCTTCCCAGTCTTTCCTCCACCTGTCTAACTTGCTTTTCAAAATCCTTTTTAAGCTCTTCCAAGGCCTGAGCCCACCCAACACCCCCCTGGGGTGTCTGGGGTACTGAGGCCCCGCCCTCCACATCTTTCCCTGATGGGAAAAATACGTTCTCGTCCTCCCCATCAGATCCGAAGGTCGGGATCATTTGCATTTGTTGGAAAAAACTCTCCAAAGTCTTATTTTTCTTCCCCTTTCTAGGCATTTTCCCAGCCAGTTACTTGATTTCTGAGATTCCTTTCCACCCCTGCCTGGATCCGCCCAGCTAGTGCTTGGCCTCTGAGATTCAAATGCGCTTTCCCGCGGCAAACTTTAGTTCTGGCGCAAGAGTGGGGGCAGGGCCGCCTTCTAATCTTGGGTCCTCAGGGGCTTTCCGCAGAGACTTTCAGGAACAGAGCAGGTGGGGGTGGGGGGCCCCGCCTGCTGTGCTCAGCTCCCTTGGGGGTTTTATTCAGAGGCGTTCAGCAGTAGAGCAGGGTGGAGGCAGGGCCATCTCCCCGGCTCAGCTCCCTCAGGTTGGAAAGACCTTCAGTATTGAAGATCCTACCTGCTGCTGGGGGATTCCTGAGTCCCGGGCCGCTGCCGCCTCAGCCACCCGCCCACGCCTCTGCCTCCGCCGCTTCCTGCCCCCGTCTCTGCCACAGCTGCTTCCTCCCGAGGGGGCCCAAGTCACGGAGATGCTCCGCTCCCCTCCCCTATCGCAGGCTTCTTTCTTACTGACCTGTAGTTTCTGTGGGCGGAGGGACTTTCCCGGCTGCCGGAGCTTTCCTCTCTGAAGTCTGCTGGGTCAGCTTCTCTGGGTCGTGGCCAGGGGTGGGGGTGGGGTCCGCTTTCCGGAGTGCGATGGACCCCGGGGACGGCTTTCCAGGGTTCAGTGGAACGGAAATCTCTTCCCCTATGTTTATGCACCCCCTGCAGAGATTCAGAGTTTATGGGGATCTCCTTTTACCTCAATTCCATGGGTTGTGGGTTCGGAGCTCGTAAATGTGCGTCCTTCTACTCCGCCATCTTGGCTCCGCCCCCCAAGTAAGGGCTTTTTATGCAGAAAGTAAGATTTTAAAGTTTTCTACTGTTCATTTCCTTAGCACTACTCCAGAGAGGTCTTCACAGCTTCATTGCCATTCATATCCACTCTTGACTCTTGATGTTGGCTAGTGTTTTTGTTGTCTGAAACCACTGAAATGATACACTAATCCCTTAGCTAATCATGTTAGAGGACTTAGGTAAAAGTCACAAGGCCTCAAAACTATTTTAAATTTCTGTTCTTATCATAACACCAGTCTAAACTCAAGTAGTTTTCTAAATGTCTGAGGAAAGACTTCTACTCAGGTTTGACCAAATGACTGCTTCCCATTCTTGGCTGGCTTAGGGTCAGTCCATGCCTTTTAGCTTCTTATTCTCCATGTGTCCAGGTGATGAATCTCCCAGTTAGTTTCTATCCAGACTTTTTAAAATTTCAGATGGGGATTTTCTCTTTCCTTTTACTTGTTTTTCTATTTTTTATCTTCCTTTGGGGTAGCTAGGTAGGCTTATGTCCAATGTCCCAGACGGCTTCTTGAAGAAGAAAATGGCTAAGAGAGATAAATGGTATTATGTGACTCATAGTGGAGCAACTTTGCCCTCATGGGGAAGATTCTTATTCCTCATACAAGAATAATAGAAAAGATACTGTTAAGTGTGGAATTGAATAAATAACATGCAGAGCTAAGCAAGGAATCATATGATCTGGACATACTTTAGAAGAGATTCTTATTATTTCTCTTATAATAAAAAATGTTGATGATAAAAATTCTGATATTGCTCAAAATAATGATCATAACTAGTAGTAGAGATTTAATCATTAGAGTTTTCTAGCTTTTGAGAGCAGGATTAAGATTTTGAGAAGTTAAAGATCAAATTGGTGCTAATTCATCCAAGATAAAAGCTATTCACAACATGTTCAAGAAGTTTAACTCTTGGAGAGTATAACTTGATGTGACAGGCAGTAAAATAAAAAACAATATGTTTATTTCTTGAATTTCATTGCTGATTTGGAGTAATGAGAAATTGCTAAATCTTTCTTATCATTACCATAAGATTTCTTTTCTTCACCATGAAAAATTCAGCAGAGTTAGACCAATTACAGGTTTTTCTGCTCATTGTTAAACAGCAAAAAATTCAAAGCCATGGACACTGAATTGAGCTTCTCAATTTTCACATATCATCAGTACCTAAGTTCTATATTGCCTCCCTTTGAAATATTTCTTGAATTCATTTTTGTTTGTACTAACTCCATACTAGTCTACCCACTCATTTCATATTTCAATTACTTCGCTCATTTCCCAACTATTCCACTTTACACTAGTCTCTTCAAACTTTAGTCTTCTGTACAGGTTAGTATTTTAACTTACTTTGCACAAATATTTGCAGATTGGTTTCCTAAAGCATCACTTTCATTATAGCATTGTCATTATCCAACATCTTCATTGACTACCTTGTACCCTGAGAATAAATTCCAATTTCTTCAAACTGTTTCTGAGGTACTCTGTTCTCTACCTTTTCTTCCCTATTCCACCACATATTATTTCAGAACTTTCTAATGCTAACTCTCAGGTTTTTTCAAATAGTTAATCAATCAGTGAGCATTTATTAAGAACTTACATTGTTCCAGGAAATATGTTGGCTTCAAAGGATAGAGATACAAGGAATGAAACAATTTCTTCTCTCAAGGAGCTTACATAATATTGGGGGAACTGAGCACACACACATATGTTTAGAATATACTTACATATATGTATATATATGTATGTATATTATAAATATTTTTAAATATGCAAAGCAGTTAAATACATTGTAGTCAAGGAAGGAAGGTAGCAGTACTTGGGGGAAGACCATGCCCATTACTGTTCATGTTAGGTAGAAATCTTAGTTTTCATCCTGAGTTAAACAGTTAAACAACCCTAATGGTTTTCTTCATGTGCCAGGAAAATAAAAAAAAATACTTGTAAATTTATAAAATACAAATATTTTGGAAAACTAAACATGGCCAATTCTACCTTATCATAATATTAAGATTTAAAATCATGAAACCACAGAATTAAGAAGCTAGGAAGATTTTTATAAATCATCTATTCCAAATCCTTCATATTACGGTTAAGAACTTAAGAATCATATTCTTATATTTTGTTTGTCAGGGAAATATGTAGAAAGGTTCTTTGTCTCTGTGCTTGATAAATAGTGACCCTAAATGACCAAAATTTTCCAAGCAGCAACCATGAAGGTCCAAAGGATCAACCCGATAGCAATCAGATCAGGAGTTGGGATAAAGAAGGGAACAGGAATTGTGATGAATATAATAGAAAATAAGAAGACAATAGATGGTAATTATAAAAATTATAACAGATAAGGACAGTGAAATAGCATAAGGAAAAGAATGAAAATTACATACCTAGAAGAAGAGAATAGAAGAAAGAAAAATTATTTAGGGCATTTGCCTGAATTTACGGTAGATAAAGAGCACGAGGAAATCAAACCACATGCAAATATTGAAAAGGGAAAATAAATTCAGTTTGGGGAAGTGGCATAATCTTAGCTATATTGTAAGAAGATTTTGTTTGTTTACTTTTGCAACAAAATTTAGGTAGGGGATGAAAGAAGACACTCAAGTAAAAATTATGGAACTTTGGAAGTAATGTGTGCCTAAGATGAGTGAGGATGGGCCCCCAAACTAGAGTGGTATGCATTTTAGTAAGTATAATTCAAGTGGTGATAGATATGAAGGTTGATGCAAACAGAGGAGAAAAAAACAAATATACTAAGCTAGGTTAGACTCAAAAAGTTGAACCAATAAAGAGTTTTGAGATCATACATCTCCCACAGTAAAGAAAAATGATTTTAATATGTGTAATGTGCTGACTTCTCATATCAAAGGTTTTATATGCATATCTATCAATTCCCTTTTATTTATCACAATCAGAAACATATGTGTGTATGTGTATACAAATTTGAAAAATGAGATTTATTTCTTTTGGATCAAGTTTACTTATAGATAAAATCTATTTATTCCTCATTACATATTAAAATTTCAGAATACTTCTGGAATATGGAGATCAAAACAAAATTAAAATTAAAGAGGAGTAGAGTGTCAGGGTTGGACTCACAAAGAATTGTCTTCCTGAGATCCAATCTTGTCTCAGATACTTGCTAGCTGTGTGACCTTGGGCAAGTCGCTTAGCGTGTTTGCCTAAGTCTCTTCATCTGTAAAATGAGCTGGAGAAGGAAATGGCAAACAGTTCCAGTACCTTGTCATACTGTGAAAGGGATCCTTATTATTTCTCCTGTAATAAAAAGGTTGATGATAAAGATATTGATGATGATCAAATGATAATAAAAATAATCAGGTCACAAAGATGTGGATGTGACTGAAAAATAGATGAAAAACAACTATGATAGAAAAGCAGATGAATGGACATGTTGAATAAGCAAGACCCAATAGCCAAAAGATGGATGTTATTAAACCATAAAAGATTTTTTATAAGTATAAAAAAATTAAAGAAGAGTGGAAAAGTTTACAAATAAGATTAGGAGAAGAATATATAAAACAAATGGAGGGGATTGCAAAAGACAAAATGGACTATTTTCATAGTAAATTATTAAAAATTTAAAAGGTTTGCATAAACAAATTAGCAAAAGCAAGAAGGGAAGTTATTGATTATGGAAAGAGCAATATCTAACATTGCTAGATGAAATCTGAAGTCTGAAATATGTAAGAAATAAACGTAAATACATGTATATATATGTGTGTGTATGATGGCAAAGAGTATGGAAATACATGAAGACATGTATATTTTAAATAGTTTGTTGGAAAAATTGGAAATCACATGAGCACAAATCTTGAGAGGCTATATAATCCAACATATTCAATTTACAGATCAGGAAACTGAGGTTCAAGGAAGGTAATCCCAAAATTACATGGATTATAAGCATTAAAACTGATTTATTTTAAATCCAGAGTCAATGTCCCCTCCACTGTAATATTCTGCTTCTAATTACTCTGGAAAATAGCTTGGAATTATGAGAAAAAAATTACTAAACTGTTCATGCCCTTTAACATTTAAATCCTAATATTGAACAAATATCCCAAGAAGATAAATGACAGAAGGGTTCCATGTATATCAAAATATTCATAACAGCAACTTTGAAAATAATGAAAAGTTTAAGCAAAGTATGTGTCCATGGATTGGAGAGTGAAAAAATAAAGTATGGGATATAGATATAATAGATTATTTATAACAACATAAAAAATTATTTACAACAACATAAAAATGAATATCAAAATATTCATAACAGTAACTTTGAAAATAATGAAAAGATTAAGCAAAGTATGTGTCCATGGATTGGAGAGTGAAAAAATTAAGTATGGGATATGGATATAATAGATTATTTATAACAACATAAAAAAAACTGGAATTCAGACAAACATAAGAAGACTCTCATGAAGTGAGCAAAGAGAAAAATATGTGAGGAATACAATCACTTTAATGAAGAGAAAACTAAAAGAATAATTCAGATAAAATACACTGACAAATATTAGTACCTGATGAATGGTATTGGAATATGCTTCCCTCTTACCTTCTGAGAAATGGTTAAGTGAGAGCACAGATTATTACATATTCTGGCAACCAAGGCTGCTTTATCTATGAATTCTGCTTAAGTATATTTGTTTTATCTTGTTTCATTTTTGTGAGGAAGAATTAAATAGGACATAAATTTATTGGGAAGTGGTTGTTGTAGAAAAAACAATAGGTAGCAATAAAGCATTTAATTTTAAAAATGTAATCAGTCAAATGCTTACTATAGCTTCTTTACCTTATACTTCTCTGAAACTTAGGAAACTCAAACTTGAGAACTCTCCTCTTGGATATTCTGCTTTGCTTTTGTTTTTTGGAAGGGGAAGGAAAGGCAGTTGGGCTTAAGTGACTTGCCCAAGGTCACACAGCTAGTAAGTGTCAAGTGTCTGAGGCTGGATTTGACCTCAGGTACTCCTAATTCCAGGGCTGATACCTTTTCAGTGCACCACCTAGCTGCCCCTATTCTATTTTTCTTTAACATTTATGTACTTTTCTCCTGTTTATTCTTTTTTTCCTCTTAAATGTGCTTGTTTCATCATATATATATATATATATATATATATATATATATATATATATATATATATATATATATATATATATATATATATATATATCATGCAGAAACCATGTCTGTAATTTCAAGACTCTGTTGTGTGCTCTCTTCTTTCCTGTCACCTTCACTCAATGATTTCATCAGCTCCCATGCATTTAATTACCATCTCTATATAAATGATGCCCCAATCAATATATCCAGTTCTAATCCTTCTCCTGAGATGCCATCATGATTTGCCAACTAGCTTCTGAATATTTTCATCTGGATGACATATAGGTATTTGAACCTCAGCATACTAAAAAAAGAAATTCTTTATCTTCCTTCACTAAACCTCCAAAACTCTATGCTTCATATTTATGTTGAAATTATTAGCATCCTTTCAGTTATCCAGGTTCTCACTCTTAGAATCATCTTGACTCTTCTCTGTTTTTCATTCCTCATATCTAACAACCTGTCAGGTATAGTCAGTTACTCACCTCTGTTCTCTTCTCTCATCTACATTAATAGCTTCCCCCCTAGATTCTTAGAGCAGTCTTATAATTTATTTTCCTGCCTTTACATACTCTTCTTAAATTCATTACACACACATATACATATATATACATATATATGTACACACATACACACACACGCACACACAAAGTAATCTTTCCAAATTATAGACATGAATAAATTATACTCCTGCTCAGAATTCTTCAGTTGCTTCCTATTGTTCCTGGGAAAATTTATAAACTCCTGAGCTTGGCATATGAGGCCTTTTGGAGTGTGACCCTAGGATATTCCTCATCATACACTTAACAGTCTAGTTAAACAAGTCTACCAACAGTTCTTCAAGCTTGTTATTCCATCTCCCACCTCTATGCCTTCTTTACTGGCTGTTGCCCATACATGGAATGCGTTCCCTTCTGCCCTGCACTTTTCAGAATACTTCGCTTCTTTCAAAGTGCAGAAAAGGTTTCACCTCATATCAGGAGTCTTCCTTTTAATCCCTTAGAAGTTAGTGAATTACTTCCTCAAATTATCTTTTATCTATTTTTTTTCTATATTGCAACCCTTGAGAGCATTGCTATTAAAAAATCCTACTTAAACTTTAAGAAAAATAATTTTAGCAAATGAAAAAATTTAAATTTTAAAAATTATTTAAAATAATTTTAGTAATAGGTGTCATTCTAGGTAATAGTTACTATTGTTTAATGATGCTTCCTCTTATTTTAATGGGTAGAAAATATATTTCACTCTTCCCATCATTTTTCAACATTTTACTTAATCTACTGCATCATCATCTTTTTTATTTTTCTTCTTTTCTATGCTCTACACAATCTATGATAGCTTCCAGATTGCCATTAATATTCTGAATCCATGACAGAACAAAGATAATCAGAAAAGCAAAAAAGCCAGTGGAGTGGAAAATATCAGACGCAGAAAGAATGGAAGTTACTGATAGAGGTCACAGAAGATGGAAGGATAGGAAATAAAGATTCTTTTCTATAAGTTGCATCTATTCCTACTTCCCAGGATTCTTTGGTATAATGTTTTGCATCATTTCTTGTAATGCACTAATGTTCTATCATTCATGTACCACAATCTATTTTGTCATTTCCTAAATGAGACACACCCCCTTAGCTTTTCTCCCCTCCCTAGTGTCACCTTCTCTCTCAACTTCTCAACTTCCTACCATGTCTATGTTCGTACTTCTACTGACCCATAAATGGGCAAGAAAAATAACCGAATCACTTAATAACCAGTAAACTACCAGGATATGAAATAAACTTTAAAATGATTACCCTTTCTATATATTGCCAGCAAAATGAATTAAGAAAATATTTTTAAAGTTTTAATTCCCAATGCAATTAAATCTCAAGGACAAATTTTATTCTGTTTAGAGAAATACTACCCTAAACTACATTGGATAAATCACTTTTGTTGGTAAACACTCTCATTATTTCCCTTACATTTTTTTCCTTTTCATTCTCAGGAATTTATTTCAGTTTCCGTATTTTGTTTCATTTCTTTTGCCATTCTTGGATGTCTTGTAGTCAGATTGTTGCTTCTTCAAGTTATAATTTTTCTTGTGTAGTTACTGTCCTGGATTTATTTACCTCTTGGTATCCTTTAAGCAATAGTATTGCTTTATTATATCCATAGGTTTTATTTTTGGATTTTTGTTTTCTTTTTCTCTTTATTCAAGTGTTTAGCCTTATGTCATTCTTGGTTTGGGACCTTTCTGTCTTGTGCCACTCATCAGTGTTTGGCAGCCATTACACCATCCAACTCCCCATAGAACGGAGAGCCAAGGAGCAGGATATGACTGCAAGAGTGTCATACATTTCATTGTCATGAATTATATTCACTCATTTTGGTATGTGTGTATGTATATGCATACATATATAATATATATGGGCATATATTCACACATGATGTGTCCAGTATACTGATTTTAAAGCCTCTAGTATGTTAAGGGTTGGCTATTTCAAAGTTGTCATTCCCTTCCCCAAACAAGAGTGCAAACTTCAGCAATGTTAAAGATTATTTTTTAATGGTTTTGTTGCTTTAAAAAAATTAATTACATAGTGGTCAATTGGGGAGACATAAGGTTCTTTGACTTTAGCCAGCTAGTCTTCTGATGACAAGCATAGAATCATGAACTATACAATCTGCCAGGTACGTTACTACTCAGACGTAACCTTCAATCCTATAATAGCCCAGAAGACTTACATAAGTCTAAATATATTTACAAATTATATTTTTAATTAATAAAAATAATTTATTTACAAAAGCCTTGTACAAAAAAGATGAAGTCTTGATTTCCTCAAAATCTTCTGAGACTTTGTTTAATTAAATCTTTCCAAAGTAAATGTAGAAAGCTAGGCCATACAGTAGAAAACACTGGAGTCAGGAAGACATAAGTACAAAAATGGCCTCAGACATTACAAGCTGAGTGACCTTGGACGAGTCACTAAAACTCTGTCTGCCTCAGTCTCCTCAACTAAAATACAGAGATAATTTAGTACCTCCATCATAGAGTTCTTCTGAGGAACAGTACCTGGAGCATAATAGATGCTTAATAAATGCTTGTTTCCTTCTCCTTCCACAAAAATATATTTATTATGGTAACATGAGCATACTTAAAACACATTGCATGCAACTTGCAATTTCAACTTAGTCTAGGGTTAGAAAAAGGTATTTTACATTCTGAACAGCTGATTATGTAAAGAAAGTATTTGCTTTGAAGAGAATAGTTTTGTTGTATTTGAGAATAAAACACTCCTATTTCAATTATATAAATAGTTTTTCACATTGAAATTTCAATTATAGGTTTGTTTGTTTGCCCCCCCACCCCATAATTTACTACCTACAAACATGTACTGGTACTGTGCACTTTACTATCTTAAAAAATGAAATTAATTTGCAATGTAAGTGGTTTTCCTTCTTGATAGTTATGAAGGACCAAGCCGTTCCCTGTGGCCTTCTTTCAGGCCCAGCTGTGTGGGTCTAAAATCTCTTGGCTAGTAATTAGATATTTATCAGATTGTGGCTCAAAAGGGATGAGACAGTTATCTGACACAATTATCTTTGAAAATTGAATCCCTCTTTTCTGGTCCTGCTGAGGGCATTGAAAGGAACTGTGAATGTTTTAAAGCTAAATGTCTTTGAAAAACCCTTGTCTTTTCCACAAAGTATTCAGCAGAAGAGCCAAAATGCAGTCACAGGGTTTTTTTTTAATGTTATCTTTCATGCCTCACCTTTAGTATGTTAATCCGTTCATAATCAGTCTTTGTCTACATATTTCTACTTATTAAAATTGCTTTAGCCCTACCCTTATTTCATTAATATGGTCCTTAATAAGCCATCATTAATAGTTTTTTTAAGACAACCTAAGACTTGTCTGGTTTTTGCTTTTAGTTTTTACTCTTTTCATAGTTTAATCAAGGTAGTCAAAGGAAATTGCTAAGGGTGTAATAAATCTCATGGTATGTTCAAGATGAGGACATTTCCAGAACTTTTTTCCTCCTGTTTTATAAAATTTTTAAAATATACCTCACTGGTCTATATATTGCATGCATTCAGGATTTAAATTGATATTGTGACTTATACATGAAAAAGTAATAAATGGGGAAGACTTTAATAAGCATATGATATAGATCCCAAGGAATCAAATGCTACAAAATTGATCCAAATTTTAAAATGACAGTCATTTAAATTGAGATGATGAATCAACTTCCAATTGATTTGAATTAATCTCATGCTTTTATACATTTCCTTATGTCAGATGGTCTTAAACTAGAGTCCATGATCTTTTAAAAATTGTTAAAAGTTGTATTTTAATATAATTGGCTTCCTTTGCAATCATAACTATTTGATTTTATACATTTGAAATATTACTCTGAGAAGGTCCACAAGTTTCACCAAATAGTCAAAGGAGTTATGATACACAAAAAGTTCAGAACCAACCCCCACCTTTAAAATTTTGAATTCTGATTTTTTAAAAATTTCTTTAAATAAAATCAATCAAATCATCATTGAGCATTTTTGGTACATACTTAGATGGGACAAATTTCAGACAAAACCCAGACCCTGCTCTCATGTAGTTTACATTCTGTTAGAAGACATTAAGGGGTAAGTAAACGACCACCACAAAAGTGCCTTTTTAGTTCACATTAAATGATTTCCTCATTTTATGCAGTTAAATTATTTCAGAGGATGGAAAATTGCCATAGAATGATGGATCAAGAGCTACTAGGGACCTCAAAAGCCATCCAGTCCAAGCCCCTTCTATTCCCATTGAGAACTTCTTTGATCCTTTGAGGTTAAATGACTTTCTCAGGGCACACATTATAGAGGAATTGAACCTAAGTCCTCTGACATAAGAATGAGTGTTTTTTTTCCACTATATCACAGCAAAATCTTCTTTGTAGATCTGAATAAATGCAGGAACATAAAAATATAGCTTTTTAATAAGCTCTGGTGATCACTCACCACCATAATTTCTCTCCTTCAATCTCATCCCTAAAGGAATTTGTTATAATATCCATAAGCACACAAGCACCATGAATAGCATTCAGAATCACCATTTTTCCTGAATTTTTTTCCTCTGATGAATCATATAAATACACTATCAGAATCAGGAAAATTCCTAAAGATTTTTTTTCTATTTCTCTTATTTTCTGTTATAGAAACCATTTGAAAAATGGAAAAGTGACCATGGTTCTTTAGATACACATCTGAATACTATTGAGGCATTGTATAAACAAGTAAAATTTGTAAAAATTATTAGGTTGTTGCAGCATTAACTTTAAATAGATGTAATTGATGGCTTTGTCACCAAAATGAAAATGATGATAACAATATAATGACAATAAAAACCATGTTAATTATGATGATAATGGTTAACATTTATATAGGGTTTGCTATATGCTGGATGCCATGCCAAGCACTTTAAAAACATTGACTTATTTGATCCTTACAGCAATCCAGAGAGGTGCCTGCTATTGTGATCCCCATTTTACAGACAAGCAAACTGAGGCAAGGAGAACATTATTTGTTCAGGGTCACACAGCTAGTAAGTGTCTCAGGCCAGATTGAACTCTGGTCCTTTGGTTCTAGCACTCAACGCATTCTGTCTAGCTGCCCAAAAGAACTTCCTTGTCAATTAGTGTGAAACAGGAGAACTCTACAATATATAGAAAGCAAAAGATATTGTTTAATTTGAAAGTGATGCAGTATAAGTAAAGATATGTGATCAATTATTCTTCTTAAAAGAATGAAATCTAGATTTAGAGCTGAGTGATCTTCTATTCCAGTCTTCTCATTGCATAGGAGATCTGGGTCTCAGAAAAAAAATTAGTAACTTCCCTGAGGTCAAACAGCTAGCAAAGTCAGAGAGTTGAGATTCAAAGCCAGATTTCTAATTCAAAGTCCAGTGCTCTAATTCCCCACATATATTTGGTTTATTGTTAATCTAAGAGTTCCACATAGAACATACTCCTGAGGGTAACCTTATTTTTCTACATAGATTTCACATTATTTATGTTCATCTACCTCAGTGGTTCTCAGTGTGGGGTCCTGAGAACCCCTGAGAAGCTCTGAGACCTTTTTATGATGTCTATGAGGTCAAAACCTTTTATAATATTATTTAAGTGTTTTCATTTCAATTATAATGTACACATATACATATGTGTATATATGCATGTGTGTGTATAAATATATATGCATATATTCACCAAATTTGGGGGGAATCTTCAGTTTTTATGAGTATAAAGATAAGGGTTCTGAAACCAAAAAATTCGAGTTATGTTACGTTAACCAAATTTGTGTCCAGAAACAATATTCTATATCTATAAAAAAAATTATCTTTCTTATCCAAGCCCAGGCTTTTTTTAAAAGCAGGCAGCATATTAGGGTTCTTTTCAGTTACAGATAACTTGAAAAATGAAGCTGTTCAGGAAAAATAGGTCTTCTAGTGGATTCATTTTAAGCTGAGATTACTAGACATAGTGTGTCCTCCTAATTTTCATCAGAATGATAAAATGAACAAAATGATTGGAGGTCAAGTGAGTGTAAGATCCATTTGGCTCAACCTGCTTTCATATTACCTTTTGAAAATTGTTCTTGTTTGAAAATTGCTTTCATTTTGTCTTAGAATACATATGACATTGGTCTACTTTTGCAGTGAACATCTTTTTGCTCTTGAAATTCTTTATTGGGGTAGGGAGAGTCTGTAAACTGATTTAAATGGTGTGTGTTTTGCCTACATATTCCCTCCTCCAAAAAATTCAGTTTTGGAGAAGAATGCTTTATTTCTATTATATTCAATATTTTTCTCTATATGATGCTATGACTTCCTATGATATCCCTTGTCACAAATCTGACAACAGTTCTGGACAAAGCAACCCCACAATTAAAGGGAAAAGAAGTCAGAAATCTTTCTTTGGGAGTCATCTCTTAACCGTTTCTACTACCTGAATAATGCTAATAAATAGCACTATATTTAGGGTGAAAAATTGATTTGCTACCTTTGACATTTTACTGGTGTGCTTCTTTCCCCTCTAAGGACTTGCGCGGCTTAATTTGCCATTGATTCTCTAACGATTATAGCTGCTTTCGAGGAACTAGTGTTTATCTTCATCATGTTCTTCAGATAGCACATTCTGTTTATTTTTTAAACACATCCACTACTCCATCATTTTGATTACATAGTCTAGCCAGTGGTTGACAACTATCATACTGTAACATTGATTTTGTCTTTGAGTCATGAAAAGCATATATGACTTCTGTCATTTTAGCAATAAGAATTTTAGTTATTAAGGCAGGCCACTGTAACATATAATAGCTGCTACATCCTGCTCAAAGTGGATTAATCTGAATTTTTTTTTAGTTTTGTGTTAAGATAATTAAAGATCTATATTCAGTATGTGTATCATAAATGAAGGTATCTATTCAACCATCCTTCTTGGAAGAATAAAATCTAGATTTAGAACTAAAAGATCATCTGTTCCGACCCCCTTATTTTACAGATGAGCTGGGTCTCAGAAAAAATAAAGTGATTACCCTGAGGGGACATAGATAGCAATAGAGTTGGGATTCAAAGCCAGGTTTCTAATTCCAAATCTAGGCTCTTTCCAACACATCACTCAGACTAATCCTACCATTTTGAATTCTGTTTGCAGTGATCAAAGCTAGATGCTTCCCTTTTTTGTGTGATCACAGAGGAACAATAGGAAAATAAGATATACTTATTGGTTGTCCAGCTAATCTTGTTAATAAATAATGATAAACATATTTCTCAGTGTTTCATAGGAGTTTAGGATTTAGAAATGGAAGACACCTTAGAGATCACTATATTCATGTGCTTTTATTGGTACTGGACTCTTATTTCTATTTGAGGTGTTCAGGAGGACTATACTCTCTGGTGTAAGAGCTCTCTCCAGGGCAGCGTATTTACCTTTGGTGTCCATCTGATTCACCCAACTCTTACCTGTGACTCCAAGAAGCTATAGTATGCACAGCAGCCACACCTGGGTAAACTGTTTCCACAGACAGACTGTGCCAGGATGAAGGTAACCAAGGGGTCTCAAACACATTGGTGAGTTGGGGGATGTCTATCCCAAGTATTTGAAGACTTTTCCTCGTGGAATGGGCCAATGAGAACAAGTTGTTCCGATAACTATGAAGGTGGCTGAAGCAGACATTATGGAGTTTTGAGAGCCTTGCCAGACATGGAAGATGCCAAGATCTTCCTTGACATCTAGTCATGTTGACTTTTGTCTTGCAACTAAGCTTTGATGTGCAACTCAATCCGATTCATATGTGAGTCAAGACATCAACATGTGATGGGATGGGTCCTCCTCAAAAATGAGCGTTCATCATCATCAACAGCAATGACGACATTTCAATCCATCCCATTCCATTAATGTCAGGTCATTTGGCCTGAGGAATACCTACATCCGTAAAAGAGACAAATAAATAAGCATTTAATTCAATTTCCTAACAATTAGTATTTTACACTACATCATTGCATAGAATCTCAGTTAGGGGTGTCATTGATCACCCAATTCAATCCTTTCTTGAAAAGTGAGTAACTTTGACCACCATTTTATCACATGGTCAATCAGTTTTGAAGATCTCCACTCAGGGAACTGAGTCTCCTGAAGCAAGCTTTTCACTTTTGGACAACATGAATTATTATGATTTGTTTCTTCATAATGGGTAAAAATTTATCTCTCTCTAGGTTTCAGTGCTCTAGGAGAAAAGTTTTTTTTCAGTTGTGTCCAACTCTTTGTGATCCCATGAACTTGTTCATGGGTTTTCTTGGCAAAGATACTAGAGTAGTTTGCCATTTTCTTCTCTATTGTGTTCCCCATTTTACTGATGAGAAACTGAGGCAAATAAGAGTTAAGTGACTTCCCAGGGCCACACAACTAAGTATCTGAAGCTTAATTTAAACTTAATTTTTCTTGATTTACAGTACAGTTGCCCAATCCACTGTACCTCCCAGCTGCCCCAGAATGAAGTACAGTGTATCTAATCTCTTTTTCCCCTTTGTTGATAGACCTTTAAAAAAAAGACTTGAGTTTCTACTTTTCTCCTCCTAAGTTTTTTTTTGTTTTAAAAATAAATAATCTCAGTTCCTGTAGTGTATCTTGTAAGTCAGGGTTACCACATCTTACTAGGGACTTATACCAAGGTTACAATGCACTAAAAATACTCAAAATTCTTCCATATAAAATATAATATAAACTCCTATCTGGTTTGTACTGGTTAATTTTTGATCATTTGCATAATGCTTTGCATTTATCCCTATTAAAATTTAGCTTTTTAGATTCAGACCACTGTTACAGCCTGCTCAGTCATTCAGGAAAATATTTGAGAATTATATGAGAAAAGTTGCCAAACTTTTATCATCCCTAAACCAATCTTTCTACTAATGGACATGTATGTAAAAGACATCAAAGCAGAAAAGTCCCACGTATCAAAATTTTCACAATAGCACTATTTTTGGGGGGGGAGGAGGGACAGGAGGATAGAGTGAAAGGAAGAAAACCTAGAAACAAAGTAAGAGACAATGCATTGGAGAATAACTAAAAAACCTGTCGTAAATGAATGGAATATTAACCACCCTATAAAATTAGCACATAGGAGGATATATGCATTGATACAAACAAAGCAGAACCAAGAGAAAAAAACATAATAAATTTAATTTACTAAGTGATGTGATTTGGGGTTCCCAAACCCCAAAAAGTAAGGGTACAGGGAGAATCTTCCAGGAATTAATTCAAGCACTCAAGTCTTCTTTTAATCAAGGAGCAGTTTATTGTGATGCCAATAGAAGTGGGAGAGATTCATGTGCCAGTAACTGTGCTAAGTACTGGAACTACAAAGGCAACAATAGAACAGTTCTTTTCATCAAGGAGCTTACATTTGTAGTTCCAATGTGTTATTCACAGCACCTACAGTGGCCATGAATATCCTAGCACAATTCTGAATTGCAAAATATAACAGACTCTCCACATGGAAGACAGAATCAAAACCAAAACATTCAGAAACCAGAAAGTCAAATCCATCATAGTAACAAAAATCTATACACAATAACAATGCAAAGGACAACACTATCCCCAAGTCTTCCTTCCTCCTGCTAGGCTTCCCACAAACGAGCTCCCTTAAACAAATCACATACAGGCTCTCTTAAGCAAAATGACAAACAAGCTGTCTCACTCACACCAACCAGCCACCTGCTTGCCTGCATCCTTCCTAGCTCTGAATGCTGTCTGATGAGAGAAGAAAGTGAGGTTGGTGACTTTGCACAGGCCTTCCTCATTCAAATCAAAGTCAACTGCATGTCATGTCAAAATCAAAGTCAACTGCATGTCATGTCATCATCTTGATGTCATGGTCCTCTGAGAAGAAGGACATACACAACCTGTGAGTGAATAGCAGCTCCTCTCCTCCCTTTTCCTCCCTTCCTTTCTCCTTCCTTCCTTTCTCCTGTCCTCTCCTCTCCTCTCCTCTCCTTTCCTTTCCTCTCCCCTCCCCTTGGTTTCTCTCTTCTCTCCTATCATTTTCTCCCCAGGAGAAGGTACACTCCATGACCAAAAGCTGCTTTTGTTCCTTTGCATTTACTGGCTACATTTCTGCTCAAAGATCAAGCCTTAAACCCAAATGACCCTTGAGTTCATAGACTAGACAAGTCTCCACCTACCTAGCACAAAGTGAATGTAATTACTAAATAGTAATTATTTTTTTTCCCCAGGAATCCTGAGGGTCTTCCCCTCCCAGTTTGATTTTTTTTTTTATTAAAGGAGCCATCCCTTGAATAACTACTTAAAGAAGCCTATTCATTGATTGAGTGTATCTCACTCAAAGTGAGAATGCCAAGGTCTCACATTGCATCCTGGGCCATCTCCAGTTGTCCAGATATACCTGGCCACTGGACCCAGATGGCTCAGGAGAAGAAAGTGAGGTTGGTGACCTTCTGCAGCCCTCCCTCACTCACATCAAAGTCAACTGCAAGTCATGCCATCATCTTGATGTCATGATCTTCTTTGAGAATGAAGGATGAACACAACAATGACTGCTCTCTGACCAGTGTTCTCTCTGCTCTGCTCTAACTCTGCCTCTTCCAGTTCCATCCTGCTTTCTCCACCCCTTGCTGTTTCTTGTGACTTAGACTCATGGGACTCAAGTTTCAATGGGACTTAAGGAAGTAACATAGGCCTATTAATGGATGGGAAAGATCTTCCCTTAAGGAGCAAAATTACATCAAAATAAATGAAAATACGTTATCAATACAACATTCTACTGTGACTCAAAGTCTATAACAAAGTAAATGAAAATAATATTAAAAGAGAAGTCAACTTGGATGTAACTTAATGTTGGTTCTGAAGGCTATGATGAAAAACACCTCCCTCTTGTTTTTACTAAAAAAGAAGGGTTGTGGGGAAGGTTATACGGTACCACAGATACTGGTTACTTAGGCTCTTGGATGTGTAGGTATGTCTTATTTAACTGTTATTTTTAGATAGAAAGGATTTTTTGAGCAATTATTGGTGGCGAGGGGGGTGCAAAGAAAGTCATGGAGACAACTTTTTTTTTAATCAGTCAGAAGAACACATAATAAGAATTTAAATTCTATAATTTCTAGTATCCCAGTTCAGCTTACCACTACAACTTCTTATATAGTTGTCTTCCTCTTAAACTTCCTAAATTATTGTCATAACAAATAAAACAAAATTTCCTTTCCATAAGAGTTTTCTCTAGTCATTTTAAAAAGTGTTTGCAGAATCTGTGTATTTTCAAGAATTCACATTAATACTGCTCTATTAATTGAAAAATCTCTTTTCTTCAGGATTTATGATAATGCAAATTAAACAATAAAAGGCCAAACTAAAGTTTATTTTAGCCTTAATCTAGAAAGAAAAGGTTAGCTAAGTAGATGAACTGAGTAAATGTCTTGAGGGTATGTTTAGCCTACTTAAGAGAACAAATTATTATAAAGCAGTTAGCACTTAAACAGTGTCTTAATCACCATCTATTTATATGCAAACAATATACTAATTTCATCTGATCTTATCCAGCCATCTAAATAGATCTGGGGAGATCTTTACTTGGCATTTCTTTCTTAGTCATTTGCTTTTGTTACTACATTTATTTGAAAAGAAAAAAACTGCACTTTAAAAAACTTTCCAAAATTCAAACTTTTCAGATATTAACTAGAATATGAACAGTTTTAGCACACTTAGCTATAAAACACGTGTATTCTATGAACCTAAAATAAAGTCTACCAAGTAGCACAACAATAGTCTTTGATCAAGGCTAGATCAGCAGGAAGAAGCAGCATGTCAGGAAAGGGACAGAAGGGGCCTGGTTTAAATACATAATACATAGATAATGTAATACGTGGTATTTAAATATATGCTATTGTTGAAGTTTGGGGTGGTGAGGACCCCAAAATATGGTATTTAAATATATGCTATTGTTGAAGTTTGGGGTGGTGAGGACCCCAAAATATGGTATATATGCTATTGTTGAAGTTTGGGGTGGTGAGGACCCCAAAATATGGTATTTAAATATATGCTATTATTGAAGTTTGGAGTGGTGAGGACCCCAAAATATGGACACACTGGGGCCGGCTCGAATGAATTTGACACAAGCCTTCTTAAAGTCAAAGAAAAGCAAAGTTTATTAAAGATTTACCATCTTGGGTTGGCTCTTAAGGAGCCTACCACAAGCAGACCAGATAGAATCGCAGCTAGACAGTCTGAGCTGGATTGAATGTGAGCGCCTTCATGCAGGGGAGATGGAACTTAAATACAGAAAAAGACTAAGGGAAGAATCCAGGTATCCCCAAGCAGTCTGGGGTCCCAGACATGGTCTAGGTAGGGGAGGTAGATCAAACCCAGGGAGGATCCTGATGGGAGTGGCCTATAGTCCAGACAATGCACAGTCCTGGCTGGGCAACCCGGACCTCAAGAGAATGCTAAGAAATGGCAGGAAAGAGGAATATCAAAAGAATGCTAAGTCAAGTAGGGGAATCCAAGGAGCCCCCAAAGCCAGGCTTTCCAGGGCCCTTCAAACAGATGGCACTGGAACCCTCTGGGTCCAAGGGACACAGGTCTCGACTTGGGCTTGTACCCCATCGGTATAATGGATCATTCTTTCCAGTCTTGAAAATTAAGATTCCTCTCACTCTCTCTTCTCATTTAGTCATAGAATTTTGTCAATCTAACTATTTCTCAGTCTCAACAAAAGCTAAATAATCTGTGCAATATGAGCTTTAGAATTGGAAGGAATCCTAGATAACAATTTTACATAGAGCAGACCTAGAGAGAAGAAATTACCTTCTCCTAAAGTCACAGAACTCTGACGTCTCATAAAAGATAAGATCTACTGAGATGGTTATAAAATATATATACTCTTGGAATGTATTACAGATTAAATGTTTCATGTCTCCTGTATTCATCCCATCCTTCATCTTCCCACTGCTCCCACCTAAGTTTAGATTAGTCAGTTCCATAACTGAACTACTTTTAGGTACCTATAACTGGTTTCATCCAATTTATCTATGCACCCACTTTCAGATTAACATTCCTAAAATCCTACTTTGCTTGCCACTTTATTGCCCTAAAATTTTAAGTGGCTCCTCATTGTCTATAAGTATAAGACCATGTAAATACTGTGGAGTCCGCTATTTCCCTAAATAAATCCCCCCTAGTAAGCTAACTGGTTATCTTTCAAATTTCTGCTTCTTCAATTGTCTTTATTTTTATCCCTGCCCTGAACCATCCTTCTTCTGTTCTCTTCACTAAATCCGAACCTTTCTCAACTCCAGTCTCATATCTTCAACAAATCTTTCCCTAGCTACTTCAAGTAGGCATCACTTCTTTGGAAATTCTGTTTATTGTTCTTCGATCTTTCTTGGGCCATCCAATTCTTAATGACCCCATTTGGGGTTTTCTTGGCAAAGATACAGGAGGAGTTTCTTTTCCTTCTCCAAGTCATTGTACAGATGAGGAAACTGAGGCAACAGGGTTAATGCTTGCAAGTTACTTATTCATTATCTGATGTTTAACAAAGTACTTCACATATATTATCTCATTTGATCCTTGCACAGGTGTGGGAACTGAAGGAAACTAGGATTAAGTCATGATTGGAAATATTTGTGAGTGGATTTGAACTGAGGACCTCCTGACTCTAAGTCAGTGGCTACCTGTAAAATAACTTACAGTTAGTGAGTATCTGAGGCCAGATTTGAACTCAGGAAAATGAGTCTTCCTGATTTCAGGACCAGTGCTCTATCCGCTGCATCACCTAGCTACCCTTGAACTCCTATAGCACTTATTTGTCACTTGCAACACTAAATTGCAACACTCATATATAGTACTTAGTATTCTTCTGCTTTTTCATGTGTGTACCTGTCTAGTCAAATGGATTATAAGACTTTTGAGGGCAGGAACAGTGTTTTATAAGTCCTTTTCTCTACACCACCCAGAATGTCACTCTACATACAATAATTACTTTATGAATGTTTTCTGTTCTGATTAGTGGCTGATGTTGATTATGGTGATGATGATGATGATAATGATTCCTTTTCTGAGGTGCTTTGACTCACAAGTGATGATTGTAAAATACTAGACAAGCCTGATAAGAGGCACCTGCTTCTCATGACATCCCACTTGCTGTCACTGTACCACATGAAGCACTTATTTAATGACTCTAATACATTTTAATTATAGATTTGAAACCAAATGTCTTCTTTGCTATTTAATTTTCATTTTAAATTTCCTTTAATTCCCTTAATCTCAAGTAACAAAGATAAAGGTAGAAAGGTTTGTTAATGTGTGAAAATAGCCTTTTCAATTATCAGCTAATTAAGAAGCAATGATTTCTATTTGTTTTAGACTACAGTGAAAGATTAGTCCTTTATTGAAATTTGTAAACACTTCAAACTTACCGTACACTAAAATTTTTGATATTTAGGGATGGATGTCTAGCTATTCAGTAAAAAATAAACATTTTCCTAATTTACTTCCCCATCTTTCCAAGTTGTTATTTTAAATTTACATTTCCCATGTTCCATAATTGGTTATCATTTTAAAAATTTTACGTTAAGAATGTTTGGTTTTGTTAGGGTGTGAATGGTTTCTATATAAATTAATCTAGAATTTTGAAGGAGTGCAACTTTAATGTGTCATGGAAGGTAATATATATAATTTTAAAAAGGTACTCCACATTATGTCTGCAACTTTTAAGACTTTTTTTTAATTCCCTTTCTATAGATGTATAGAACTGGTCACTCTTATAATTCCTGCTACTGGGGAAAATGAGGCTGGGCAATCTGTGAGCTTCATTCTACTAAGCCATGCATGTTTGCACACTAAGTCTGACAAAAATATGATTAATCCCTGAGAAAGGAGAGCTACAACGAGAGGAACAAACCAGTTCAGTTTGGAAACAGGGCAGGGCAAAAGCTCCTGTGGCATTCAGCAATTGGATTGGCCCATGAGCCTGAGTGAAATGATGAGATTGTCTCAAAAATAAGCAAACAACAAAAAAGAGTTCCTAAGGGAATTATCAAGTGGAATCCAGGATT